>JAMBLF010001208.1:0-109601 GCA_030578115.1 Leucoptera coffeella
CCTTTCGGGGGTGGACAGAATCTTGGAGTTGGCACTTTTTAGCATGAATATTGAGGGTTGCGATTTTATAATGACACATTGGTGACAGGTTGTTAGGCCATCGCCCAATAGATTCTATTTATCCCTAGTCCATTAGGCACCTCCTACGACACGCTGGGAAGAATGGCAGCTAGTTAACATTCTTTGAGCGTTACATATACGTATATGTACGTAGTATTTTATAGCCTTAGTGAAACCTTTTTTACCAAAACGTCCATACATACCATAACATAATACTAATGTGCAGCCTAAAACTATAGCCTTTTTTGAAGAAAAGTAAGATTTCCTCACCATATGTTATGTAAGCAACCATTACGTAACATTCAACGTTCATGATCATTGAGCCTGATGAGATGGTCAGATGTTCAAATGTCTTAAATGACTATATGACAATTACAAACCCAAGTGTTAATCATAAAATCAGCATCAAATGATGAAAAAACTTAAGATATTTTTTTTGCAATTAAAGACTTAAGATATTTTCATAAAAAAGGTTCTGTCTGCCACATTATTGAATACAAATTGTAAAAGGTGTGAGTGAAGCAAAAGACATTTGTCAGGATTGTCCAAGGTGTTGTTCATTAATCTCTACTTATCCCGTTTAGGAAATAGGGGCGTGAATATACGAGCATCAGTCCATGCTAGGCCGTCGATTTAAAACAAAGGACGGGGAAAATCTCGTTAAAGCGAGTGCTATGTCGATTCTTATTTGCAGAAGTAAAACTGACGTTACTTGACCCCTTGCTAATATCACACTCAATCTTACTGACAGTTCACTTTACACTGGTTTTACTCATTTATTATTTTTGAATTCAAATCCGTTGTAAGTTGACCCGTGGGAGTTATTAAAAGTTATTGTAACTGAAGGTCATAATAAATTGGGAATGTTGAGGTTTATTTTTAACAAGGAAGTATTGGAAAATAACTAAAAGATTTTTAGGTGTTTAAATACTTTCAATTTTAAAGCTTCATAATCAGCTATTGTAGCTTATAGATAGAAGTACACAGAAGTTTGAATACCCACTGTCATTGTAAAGATACTCTGTATCAGTGGGTATAGGGTTCAAATCCCGCTTGAGCATGTACTAATGGAAATGAAGTTTAATGAATTTCTATGAACATTTTCGCAATAAAATACATTTACGAAATACGTCGAATTATACGGTGAGGGAAAACATCGAGAGGAAACCTACCTATTCCCGAACAGGTAATAGTTAGTGCTTGTAAATGGCGACATGGCTTACCACCTGTCACATTGAGTACTGACTATCTGGTCTACATGTCGGTTCGAGGTTGCCATAGAATTACTAACATCGCTCTTCGAAAGATACAACTACTATCTAACTACCCCGCATTAGTTAAAAGGTCGTTAATGTATTATAAAATAAACTAATAATTATAAAATAAAATCTTAAAGCTAAATATATTTACAAATAAAATATATATAATTTGGAACAAATAAACAAAATTAAAATAAAATGTGTAACAAATTAATCTAAATCTTATCTAACAAGAAATAGCCACTAAATGATTATTGCATAATACTTTCTCAGTGTCCCAAATAAATTTCTTTCTTTCTTCCTTCCCAAGGTGCTTTAAGGCTTTTCGTTATACACGCATAAAACTCATTTATTAGGTATCAGCTGACACGCCCCTCTAAGTTCCTGATAAAATAATAAATGCCTTTCGACCTTGCTCGTTCTTAGAAAACAAATATTAGAAAAGAAACTTTAATCTATAATTTACTGCCGCTGTTCCGGGAAAATGTTCGAAGTGGAAAGAACTTAAGTACTTACATATATATATATATTTTTTCGACATAGCTCATTCGTTGGACTCGTGACTCTGTAGGTACAGGTTCAAACCTCGGAGTATGTAGAATTGAAAAGAAAATTTTTGATTATAATATATGAAAATTATCAGAATACAAATACATTAGCGAAATGCACCGAATACTACGGTGAGAAACTGTATCCTGTCCCCGAACAGGTAATAGTCAGTGCTTGCAAAGGGTGACACGGCTTACTACCTGTTACATTGAGTACTGACTATCTGGTCAACACGTGGGCTTGAAGTGACCACAGAAATTATACATACCTTGAAATAAAACACATAACGGAATTAAGTAAGGGTCTTAGATCGATGTAATATGTTGGAAAATGACTAACCTAACCTGTCACAATATCGATTGTATGTATCATCATGTGAACATTACATGTATCATATCAACATATAAAGAGATGCCAAAAGGAACCTAACAGATTCCGTTAGACTTTAAGTCCTCGAGATTACGACCACAACGAAAAGTAAAGAATTAAAATAACTGTAAAGTACATATTTACATAATGAATTAATTATAATCAACTTTATGCTTTTAAATATTATTTTACAAGAACTAATTAAGTAATTTTTAGAACCTAATTAAAAGAAAATAATAATATTACTATCTAAATCAAATCCATGGCGGAAATCGCGGGAAAACTAGCCTTTAAAAAGAAGGTCGCTACCAAGAAGGTTTGCGCATGGCTTTCAACCACACAGTATGTATATTCAGTACGCGTTTATCCACCGGAGTGAGCGCACGTCGTTTCTGCGAACCTCCAGAATTAACTGAGAAAACTTTACGATATAATCAGCTTGCTTTTCAAGGTTCTGTGCGGTGGTGAATTAGCAACGTTTGAGGTTTTGTTGGTGTTAATTCCAGTGTTGTGATTGGTTAGGTTTGTTAATTTGGCGCCGAAAATAGATGACATTTGACAGTTGACAGGTGAGGGTTTTTTTCTTGAATTAAATATTTATTAATGAATTAAATACATATATATTTATGATTAATAATTCTGTTTGAAGTGTACAGAACATTTGAAATAAATAATTTACTTAGTTTCTTCAAGAAAAATTTTGAGACTTTTAATGGTATATACATAATGTATAATATTACTTACGTTTGTATAAATTGGTGATATTGTAAATTTAATCCTTTATCGTAAATATTATAATAAATTAAATATTCTTTTCGTAGGAGGTGACTAAGATAGCAGGGGGTCGATGATTAAAAATAACAAAAAAAAACTTATATATTCCTACATTCATATAGATCTTTTTTTTTTGGAGTGATAGCCAGAGGTATTGGGTACCAATTTGTCTCGATCCTTAGCTACATTCACATTTGTTATATCACCTCATACATAGTCGCCGTTTATGGATACATTTCTAATATACATAACAAAAAGGTAAATTAAATAAAGTAAATAAAATAAAAAATAAAGTAAAGGTAATATAAGTAATTCTAATATACACAACAAAAATGATCTAAAAGTGACTGTACGTATTACTTTATTATTTAATACCCTAAGTTCTGTCCACCCCAAAAAGAATATAATCACGTGAACCTCACAATATAAAGTCATACAATACTTGTATTACAATGTACTGACAACCCAATTAAGTATAAATAGATACAATTTCATTCGTTTTAAAGGTTAACTCTATCGCGTGTGTATTTCCATAAATAATAACATAAACGATACGAATTTAATCTCATTTAATGTAGACAGAAGCATGAAAACTATTCTACTAGGTGATTGACAACCTCCGTGGCGCGATTGGTTAATAACTGAACGCTACTCGTGAGGTCCCGGGTTCGATTCTCGGTGGAGGCAGAGTTAAGACTTTTCTTCTGCTTTCCAGTCTGGTTGTTGATTATATATGATATTTATGTATTTATCTATGTTTAATAGGTAGGTATTATATTCTTAAATATACGTTGACTAGTACCCTTAACACAAGTCTTAAATGTACTTACTAAGGGGCTTGTTCAATTGGTGTAATAGTATCCCAAATATTATATATTATGGCAACATTTATTAATTTATAATCAGTACTAATAGCGTGAGTGAAGCAAGAGATTTGTGAGGATCGTTCCAGGTGGCGATCGATAGTCTCTACCTATCCCGTTGGGGACGTAGAGGCGTGAATATATGTATGTATAACCAGTACTAAGTTACATATCACCCTGATATTATAGATTGATTACATTCACGTCCTTTAATCCCTTTCGGGGTGGACAGAACCTTGGAGACATGAAAACATCTCCTAAGTCACTTATTAGCATGAATATTGGGGTTGTGATGTCATATGGAACATTGGTGACAGGTTGTTAGTTCATCGCTTTATATATTACTAGCGACCCGCTCCGGCTAAACACGGGTATAAAATATATAGCCTACTCTACTATTTAATGGATGTTATTATACATATAAACCTTCCTCTTGAATCACTTTATCTACTAAAAAAACCACATCAAAATCTGTTGCGAAGTTTCAAAGATTTAAGCATACAAAGGCACATAGGGACAGAGAAAGCGACTTTGTTTTATACTATGTAGTGATTCACCCCTAGTCCCTTAGTCGCCTCCTACGACATACAGAGAAGAATGGTAGCTAGTTAGCATTCTTTTTACGTCGCTAACTAGAACGGAAGGTTCCGTTTAATTTCCCAAACATTTGATGTCCCAGATTCGATTCCCGGTGGAATATTAATTTGGTTAGACTTATTAAGAGTGACATTGAATTTTCATTGTGAATTTGCTAAGCCTATTTCGGTAATAGTCTGGGCTGTAAATAGAATACTGAAACAAATAACCATTGTAGCTATCTGTACATACATATACATCACGCCTGATTCCCTGTAGGGTAGGCAGAGATCACGGATCCCCATATATCCCGATCCTGACTGACCACTTTCGCTTCATTGACACTCATACACCTATTACTATGATAGTATATTAATATTTTGAAATTATTACACCAATTGAACTAGCCACTTGCTAAGTACATTAAGGACTTGTGTTAAAAGTACTAGTCAACGTATATTTAAATATCTATAATAAGTATATATTTCTAAAATATAGTATCCTTAACAAAAGTCTTAAATAAACTTAGCAAGGAAATAGTTCAATTGCAGTAATAGTATCCTACAATATTATGTATATAATATTACCTCATACACACTCGGTATTTATAAGTATAATAACATTTTCCTTGTAAAGAAATTAACCGTGAATGATGGCTGTGACCGGTTTTAGAAAATTAATTAGCGATAGTCATTAAAAGTGACATTTGACCTATACCTAGATACATATACACACATATAAATATACATTTAGTCATGAGTCATGTCCTGTAACTAGGACGTAAAAAATTCTAACTAGCTGGCGTTCTTTCCGATATTTCGTGGTTTACTAAGGGACTAAGGATCAATGCTATATATTAAATATTATAATATTAACAGTCAGATAGACGCTATATTGAAAAAAGGTGACGTTAGGTGTAAGTACCTAGAACCGTCGAGAGTGTATGAGAAAATCTATTAGTGTCAATGAAGCAAAAATGATCTATCAGGATCGGGACAAATGGAGATCCGTGATCTCTGCCTACCCCTCTACAGGGAATCAGGCGTGATGTGTATGTTTGTATGTATGTAAATATGTTTCCTTACTGTAGAATTATTAACAAGAAATTTAGTACCAATGGTGATAATGCTCCATTCCTAAATAGTATCTAATATAAAGAAAGAAAGATCTTTATTCACTACACAAAGACAATAAAAGTTACAATACAATGAATTGAAAAGAAAAGAAAGAAAAGCCTTAATCATTTTTGTGACAACAATAAAACAAACATTATACACTAATTACTTGAATGTACATATACATATATTCATGCCTTTATGTCCCTAACGGGATAGGCAGAGACTATCGATCGCCACCTGGAACGATCCTGACAAATCTCTTGCTTTACTCACACCCATTAATTTTCTCATACATTCTCTTCTGTTCTTCACACTTCGTACTTCGTCTTGAAAAGAATGTCTCCAAGTGGATCTGTATTTATTTCATGTGTATGCTATTTCGACTCTTATACTTATGTTATGCAACTTAAGCATATTGACTTTAAATACCGTCTACTCTGAAAGGAATTGAAGGACTTGAGGTGTACTTATAGAAATAACTGTGAGTTTTACATAATCTTCAGAATTTGATTCCTGACAATGTACGCATCCATAAAACGATTATATTTTTCATAATAAATAATAGTCAGTCGATGTATCGTAGGACGCAACTAAGAGACTAGAGGTAAATGGAATAAAATGTAACGATGGGCTGCCAACCTATCACCAATATTTCATATGACATCACAACCTCAATAGACCTAGGAGATACTAAATCTCCAAGGTTCTGTCCACTCCAAAAGGGTTTTAATGACGTGAATGTATATGGATGTATGAACTAAGGTTTCCAATAAAAATATCGTGTATGCAATCAATCAGCCTGTGACAGTCCACTGCTGGACATAGGCCTCCCCAAGGGTACAAAAGACCGTGTTTTATGGCGTACCCTTTATTAGAATTATTAGTATTAAACTAATACGAATACGTTCACGGCCATTAATCCTTATAGAGCAGTCAGAGAGGTAGTAATTATATGGCCACCTCGGACCCACCACGTGTTGACAAGATAGTCAGTACACAATGTAACAGGTGATAAGCCATGTCGCCATTTACTGTAGCGGTATCCGAAAAAAAATATTCTTGCTCTATAGTTACAATAGGGGTTATTTTGAAATAATATACCACTGTATACATACTATTTTTAGAAACATACGATTTTTATTCATTTTACAAGAAAACGGGACTTATCGCATAAATTTTGTACACAAAGTAAGATAACAGGACTTGTGGCGTATATTTTATAACCTCTTGTGTGTGAAAAGCCTGGAGCAGGCATAAAATTTTAACCCCCTTATTTGTGACATGCCTGGAGCAGGCACGGCGTAGGAGTCACAGTTCTCACTCAAATTAAGACTTTCGTCTATGTTCAATAGCTCTGTTTTTTAAAGAACCGTACGCGAAGAATAAAACAACATTAGTCAAACGTTATATTTGACACTTTAGAATAAAAAAATATTGTTATGATCATTTGAAATATTGATAATTTTAGTGCCTCAATTCTTGCTTGAGTGCAACTTTATTATTGATTTTATTATAAAAAGTAGATATTTACATCATTGAGGTTGGCATTTTATGATTTATTATTATGTTTTATATGTTTCTGTCACAATCATTATATACAAAAAGCCTATTTTAGCTGGTCAGATTTGTATTCGAAATTTCGTTCCGTAAGTGCATTACAAATATCTACATTTTGCATTTTATAAAATTACATCTTCTTAATCACATATCTTAATATTTTAAATGTAAAAATATGCAATATTTATCGCTCTTTCTATTGATGGCTCTAACAATGAGTGATCTATTATGATAACGGAGTAAATTTATTCCAATGACGATGATATACATTATATGCCTGGAGCAGGCTCGTCACAGACGCGGACATCATTTTTTTTTATGTACGAAGGGGGCGATTCTTTCAATGCAGCTTGCATTTCGTTTCGAGTTATTAATATTTTTTGCTGTTTTGCTTAACTTTAATGTAAATGACAATAGTGGCTAAGTTCATATACATGATTGACCCGGATTATGAATTTTATTGGCAAATATTGATGGTATTTGGTGATTACCTTGCACTTTTGCATATTTTATTTTTGGTCATAGAAGAGCACGCGCAAGTGTGAAGACGGTGTGATAACATTATTTCAAGATTTTGTTTTCTTAAATTGTTATTCTTTATTTCTGGAGTGTTATTTAGTTCAGACTTTTATAATGAGCGAGAATAGCCCCCCGACTACCCGACCGTCATAGCGTTTCTAGCACATATTTGGTACAGTATAACTTTATATTTTTATATTGAAGACACGTTATTTTACATAAACATCTAATATAGAATTTAATAAATATTTCAATTTAATAATTTAATTTGTCAAATTACGTAAATTATCGCCGTGGTTGTTGTCTTTTGAAATGTCTTGTTTCTACACTTATTTTAGGTCTCTTTTTGAAGACATATATGTATGAATGTGACCTATATATTTAAATTATTTTTGCATGTTTGTATTAAGTGTATTCTGAAATATATGTATAACAAAAATTATCTCTTGCTAGCATATTACAAAATAGATTAAAGTTCGAGGTATGAGTACCGAAAAAAGTACGCAACTTCGTGATGGTCAATTTTACCGACACCTATTTTCAAGGATTATGAAGTGTTTTTTTGTATGAAAGTGCACCGTAAGTTTGATTTGATTGCATGTAATAGTGTCGAATGTGTTAATATAACGTAATTTGAATAAAATTATCTCTTGTTTTTTACTTAATTTTGCCTATTCTTATAAAAAATATCGGTTTGCCTTTTTTTCTATGCATTTCACGCATATTTTTAATACTATAAGTACGATAAATTTTTAATACCTAATGCGGAAAAATTAAATAGCTTTCATATGATATAACATTCATAATGATCAGGCCATAGATTACGGTAAAATTCAATTTATCTGAAATTGGGGAAAATTCAGACCCGTGTCTGTGGAAAGCCTGCTCCAGGCACCACACATGCGGACATCGGACTCGTTACTGGCTCCACGCACGAAGGGATAAACAAAGTATTACTTTTGCTACCTGAAATTTCAATCATATTGACCCGTGACCAAGGCCTTTGCAACATTGCCGAAACGTCGGGTAGCAAAGGTAATACTTTGTTTATAAAATATACGCGATATGTCCCGTTCTCTTGTAAACTAGAAACGTATATAGGATATTGAAAAATATGATGTGGGAAGTGCCCATAATCGCCAAGTGTGTATGAGAACGTGTATAAGGTTTTGAAGTAATTGAAAGTTGCTTACCAGAATCGGAATAAAAGAATTCGTTCTCTCTGCATACACTTTTGTATGATTTCGTTGCGATATATATAAATGCACAACATTTATACGGTAAACATTATGAAAAAACCTGCCTATTTTCTAAATAGGCAATAGTCAGTGCCTGTATAACATGGAATATTATCTGCCAATGGGCGGTAACTATATGGTAATAAGAGGGTTCGATGTGACCATTAATCTCTCCGCAATTACGGATATGGAAATTTGAAACTCTATCGTGAAGGGAAGTTCTAAAATACATTTACGTAATTCAATCCCTTTCGGGGTGGAAAGAACCTTGGAGACGTGATATATCCTAGTTCAATTTTAGTATTAGTCTCAATGCCGTGATAGCATTAACCCTAGAAAGATAACCTACGTCGCAAAGGCGCCCGCGCGATGAATATCGTGCTGTCTTTTTCGACTAACAATAGGTATCGAATTGTCCTTTTCAACCAACTCATAGGTCGATCTACTCTCCCACGGGATGGCCATATTTTCGCAGTAAGTACCATAGTTTAAACAATACAGCAAACTCATGCGCTCTTTAGGCGTATGGTTATCTTTTATGTAACTTTGAGCGATTTTTTGTTGTCGTGTTATTGAACATAAAGTGATGTTTATGTGTTTTGTTTTGGGGGAGATCATTCAGTATATTAATATAACAAGTAAAAGAAGATTGGCAGATGATAAAATGCAACAGATTCTTGGGGAATTAAAAAATACACGATCTCTACCAGTTTGTAGCTCAATGTTACTATGGACCTTTGACCCTAGTTTCGTATATACCCAAACCATCAAAGATGGTGTATTTCTTATTATCATACGCCGAAGAAGGTGTTCTCAACTCAACAAACGGCGAGCCTAAAATAATAATGTATTATAATCAAGCTAAAGAGGGGTAGACACTTTCGATCAGATGTGTTCTTCAATGTCTTGATCAAAGAAAACTAATAGATGGCCTATGGCAATATTTTATAATATTTTGAACATTACTTTCGTGAATTCGTATATCATATATTGTCATAATGCTTTGTCTGAAATGAATAGCGATTAAACCGAAGAGAACACATGAAAAAACTTATTACTCGGCTAACTGCCCCCTTTGATGTCGCAAAGATTAGATGCTCCCACTTTGCCAAGGAATTTTCGGAGTAATATTGAAAATATTCTCCCAGAGCCCCATGGCCAAGCTTCGGCAGATAACGAAGAGCTTCCAGCAAAAAAAGGCGTTACTGTAACTGTACTGTACTCGTCTAAACAAAACAAGAATGTCGAAAACTACTTGCGCCAAGTGTCAAAAAACACTGTGGGGTGAACACAAAATTGACTTTTGTCATGCCTGTATATAAAGTACCCTTTTTGATGTAATATAAGAATTTTGAGACTGATTATTTAATAGTCAAACTAGTTTATAAGAAAAAATCGCATTACCTTAGTGATTTTTCATAATTTAGTGCAATTACAGAGAAGACTGTAATATTTTGTTAATTTTGGAAGTCGATAATTTTTTTTTGTTTAAAAATGTTTTAATTATATAATTTCTTATGAAATATCATTTTTATTTCTAAATAATAGTCTAAACCCCTAAAATAATACATTTGTTGGCCAAAATATTACTTATTACCATTACATAATCACTTTTCAAAATCGTGCGCCTTTAAGGCGTATGGTTATCTTTTACGTAAGTCGTGGGATGGTTATCTTTCTAGGGTTAATTTCGCATAAAGATTGTTATCCCATGCTAGTCTAGGACGTAAAAAGAATGCTAAATAGCTGCCGTTCTTCCTGGCATGTCGTAGGAGGCAGTTATGTGACTAGGGGTTATGGAATCTATTAAGCGAAAGGCTAGAAACCTGTCACCAATATTCCATGTGACATCAAAACCCCAATATACATGCTACTAAGTGACCAAAATGTTTTTCATGTCTTCAAGGTTCTGCCCACCCCGAAAGGGATAAATTAAAAACGAATGTATATGTATGTGAAGATTGCTAGTACATCGCCAATTAGACTTAATACTATTCCATTTTTCATCTCTTTAGCTGGTAAGGAAGATTCTCAGTTAGTTAGCGTTTTGTGTATGTTGTAGATTAGCAGGACAGGTATCGTTAAATGTATTCTGATATGTATGGTATGTAATATAATTCTATACCAAATGCAGCCCCACCTATCACGTGCTTTCAATATTTATTCCAAATTATTTATCTTGGTATCATAAAGTATTCATATACATACACGTCCCTTAATCGATTTCGGGTGTACAGAACTGTGGAAATATCCGTCAGTAAAACAGTTAAAGTACCGAAGAAACAGCATCGATTGTCATAGAAAATACGTAACAGATCGTTAGCCCATCACCCTATAGGTTCCAAGGACACCTATTTCCTTAGTAATATTATATACCGGGACAAAAGGCAGCTAGTTAAATATTTTTACGTTCCAGAATATCACGTGTATTTACTATTTATTGGAAATAGTTTCCTTTACTACGATAAAGTATTCAGAGTTAGTTATTCCAATCGTAGCACTTCAATAGTTCGTAGTAGTTGGTTCGAGAACTTTAAGGTTTGTTGCGACTTCGTAGTACGGTTCTAGAACCTTTTCTGTACTACGAATTGCGTAAGCTGTGGAGCTTATTTGTTATTGAATGTGGTTAAGTTAGAAATGTATTTAATTATAAGTAGAACAAAGCTAGTTCTGCGCAAGTCTATATGAAGGCGACTAAGGGACTAGGGGTGAATGTATTATATTGGGTGTTGGGCTAGCAACCTGTGACCAATGTTCCATGTGACATCACTACCCTAAATTAAGACCTCCTCCTTACCTAAATTTAAGTCTTCAATGTACTTACCAAGGGGGCTAGTTCAATTGGTGTAATAATGTCCAAATATTATTATTTATTAATATAATTCAATACAATACAGAGGTATACGCAGAAATCACGGATCCACATTTTTCTCGATCCTTATAACCCACTTTCGCTTGATTGGCATCCATATATATCTTGTCTCTTCTTTTCAATAAGACATTTATCTGACTGTCATACGTCTTATTGGGCCGGCGCCTACGTAACCGCCCTTCCACTTCACCCACACATATTCCTTTGGTCAATTTACTATCATTCATCTGCATAACATGTCCAAACCATCGAAGCATGCCCTTTTCAAACCTAATCACTACATTCTCTTGCAAACCGCAACATTCCCTTATCACATAATTATAGAGAGAGATACAAGATTAACGTACATTCACGTTCTTTAATCGCTTTCGGATTAGACAGAACATTGGAGACATGAAAACATCTCCTTGATCATTAATTAGCATGAATATTTCAGTGGTATGTCATATGGAACATTGGTGAAAGATAGCTAGCCCATCGCCCAATAGATTACACACACCCCAGTCCCTTAGTCGTCTCCTATGACATGCCGGTAAGAAAGGCAGCTAGTTGGCATTATTTTTGTGTCCCTGTATTTTTTATACAAGATTATAAGCTGGTTATTTTTACATTACAAGTCCTCAATTAACACGTGTCCTTAGTCATGCATACATACACATTCACGTACTTTATTCGAACAGACAGACAGAACCTTAAAGATACGATAATATCTCCTAGGTCATATTTTAGCATGAATACATATTGCAGTGGTATGTCATGCGGAACATTGGAGACAGATTGCTAGCCCATCGGTAAAAAGATTCTATTTACCCCTTTTCCCTTAGTCGCCTCCTTCGACATGAGTAAAGGCAGCTAGTTAGCATTTTTATGTCCCATCTCTTAAAGACTTCTAATATATGATATTGTATGGGAATAATGATATATTTAACATTATATTGAAATTATCTTAAAATCTAGACCTACAGCTAGTATAATTTTATACTTATTTAATCATTACATGAAAATAAAATAATAAAATAATCATACAGTTATACCACATATTTTAAACACTTAACATTAAATAAATTTTGTTATATGATTTTATAAAGTTAATTTATGTTTATTAAATTATGGTTACCATGACAACGAAAAACTATCTATCTATCTATTTAAAATACGTCTCAGAATAGCACATAACGTGAAGAAATACGGATAATATAAAATGTCCTTTCTGAATGGAAAACTCTGTTACTTACTTCAAAGGAGCTGCACTGTCAGAAACACTTGTAGTGGGCTTGACAGGCTGGTCAATAAATACATGTACAAGAATACATACAATCATATATCTAGACTAGTGACCCGCTCCGGCTTCGCACGGGTATAAGATATATAGCCTACTCCACTATTTAATGGATGTTACTTATAAACCTTTCTTTTGAATCAATCTATCTATTAAAAAAACCGCATCAAAATCTGTTGCGTAGTTTTAAAGATTTAAGCATACAAAGGGACATAGGGACAGAGAAAGCGACTTTGTTTTATACTATGTAGTGATATGGTGCGTATTTTGCCCAGCGCATTAGCATAGCTGTGCAACGAAGAAATGCCACTAGCCTTCTTGGGACACTTCCTACCACTGCCAGTGATTTGGCAGATATATTTTATTTGCAATTATATTTAGCTTTAAGATTTTATTTTTTTAAGTTTTTATTAATCTTTATTTATTTGGTACTTTTAATTTCATGTACTTAAATGAAATTTTTAATTCGATGTATTTCATGTAAATAATTTTTTTAATTATCTATCATAAACATATATGAAAACCTACTTGTTTCCCGAACAGGTAGGTCAGTGCTAGTAAATCACAACATGGCTTACAAACTGTTGAAGTTAGACGTATCTATAACCACCGGGTGTAAAGGTGTAAAATGTTAAAAAAGAGTGATATGTCAGTATCGAGACACATACATACATACACATCATGCCTGATTCCCTGTACAGGGGTAGGCAGAGATCACGAATCTCCATTCTTCCAGATCCTGAGACCACTTTCGCTACATTGACACTCATTCATCTTCTCATACACACTCGGTGGTTATAGATACTCCTAACGTCACCCTTTTCCAATAAAGCGTAAATCTGAATGTAAGATGTGTAAGATGTCCAAACCATCGAAGCACGCCCTTTTAAATGTTAGTCAGTACATCTTCTTTCAAACCGTAACCTTCCCTTATCACACTATTTTTAAATATATCATTCAATGTCACTTTATAATGTAATTGGTTAGCGCACGGTAATTATCGAGACTATTGTTTAATGTTTACTTTTATTTATTAATCCGTTTTTTCTACTCACGCCTTTGAATGCTGTGATAATGTTATACTAATATGTTATAATATGTTAATAAGAATATCATTTAGATTCTGATAATCCCTAAGAAGTTTGTAAGATTATGTAAGTAGCTCTTAAAACACACACACACACTCACATATATTATGTATATCTAGAAGAACGTATTAAAATAGAACTACATATGTTTCCTCTCTGTATATATAATTATATCCTATAATACAATTTAACTTTCGCCTAACAACCAAAAACGAACTTCAGACAAAAACTCCCTAATAACCTTGACCACTTTTACCAAACATAAATTAGCACCAGCACAAATTTGTGACAGGTAGCTAGTCCATCGCCCAACGTGACTTTTAGCAGTTAGAAGGTCAAAGGGTGACTGCCCACTCACTAAAGGATTTGACGCCTACGCCGAGATATGGAATTCAAAGGCTGCAATAACAGAATCATCATTGGATTTGACATATTCAAACGTACTTTAGTCCATTCGAGTTAAGTAAATAGTGACGTCATGATATACAAAAGTAAACTGACCAATAAGACGTGAGATAATGAGAAAACAAGTCTCTTCGACCAATGGCGGACAACCGTTGTCTCGTCTCATTGGTCAAATCGTGGAGTCATGATGACGTCACTATTTTCATAATGCGAATATACTATAGACTAAAGACAAACGCGTACGACCATTAACCCTTGCGGAGTAGTCAGAGGTTCAGATGTACAGTGCAATTGCGAAGGTAGTAATTCTATGGCCACCTCGAACCCACTGCCTCTACAATTGCGGCGATAGACACCCGAACCTCTGACTACTCCGCAAGGGTTAATGGTCGTGAACGCGTTTGTCTTTTTTTAAATAAGTCCTATCCTACTAATAAGACATATAACAGTCAGATAGACTCTATATTGAAAAAGGTGACGTTAGGTGTACCTATAACCACCGAGAGTGTATGAGAAGATATATGAATGCCAATGAAGCGAAAGTGGTCTGTCAGGATCGAGGCAAATCGGGATCCGTGATCTCTGCCTACCCCTCTACAGGGAATCAGGCGTGATATGTATGTATGTAAGTCCTATCCTGTGCTGGCCTGGGACGTAAAAAGAATGCTAACTAGCTGCCGTTCTTACTGGCATGTCGGAGGCAACTAAGGGACTAGGGTTAAATACAATCATGGGTTATGGGCTAGCAAACTATATGACATCAAAAGTCCAATATTCATGCAAAATTTACGACGTAAATAAGTCAGGTCTAATTACAGTAGTTACGTCATACTTTTTCATACATACATAGACAACTAACGAGGTGTAAGTTAGCCATATAAACATATTGATTGACGTCCTCTATTCCCTTTTGGGGTGGACAGAACCTTGGAGACATGCTTACATCTCCTTGGTCAATTTTTAGCATGAATATTGGGGTAGTTAAGTTATATGGAACATTGGTGACAGGTTGTTAGCCTATCGCCTAAAATAATCAATTTACGCCGTCCCTTTGTCGCCCCCTACGACATGCCAGGAAGAATGGCAGCTAGTAAGCATTCTTTTTTGTATATTAGCTATTTAACGCTAGCTATGGAAATATTTACCTCTAAATTAGTCACTTTACATCCAATAAGTAATGAAGAATATATACGTATTATATTTTAATTGTAGATATTGTCATATATGTATTATATATTGTTTGTAAACGATCGTAAAGAAGATACTTTAATGTATCTTTTCTTAAAAGAATTCTACCTCTACTTTGCATAGTAAATTTCCTACATCAATTAGATGCCTTTGTAAATTTAGATCTTAGAAGTCACTATTATAACTAAGTTAAATATATACATGCAATTAGTCTTTATTTATTTTTCAGGGTAGACAGAATCTAATATAATATATAAATGAAATGACATGCTTTTTATTCAATATAAGGATCATAAATATTGTTTTATTGAAAGTTAAAAACAATACATTTTTGTATAAAAATAACTCATGACAATTACACATAGAAATACATTTACTACATTCACGTCCTTTAATCCCTTTCAAGGTGGACAGAATCTTGAAGACATGAAAACATTGGTCACTTATATTAGCATAGTATTTTCTGCAGAGTTTCTTGGCATTTTATTTCTACAGGCATTTTATTTTACTTTACGAAATGCCAACAGGTCCTTTTAAATCCTAAAGAATTTTTAATGTTTTTAGAAATTGGATGAATTCATACATTTATTCATGCACCAAATAGTAAAAGTAATAGTAAAAGATAATATCGTAAGGAAACCTACCTGTTCCCCAACAGGTAATAGGCAGTGCTTGTAAAAACACGGAATTACCCTCTTTTCCATTGAGTATTTGACTATCTGGTCAACACGTGGGTTTTAAATAACCATTGAATCACCACCCCCGGAATTGTGTAGGTGGTTGAAATTCTGATTATGCACTGGCCTTGAAAGCCTTTTTATTCGTTTTATTTCAGGAAATGTTTTTATAACCTTATAATATTGAATCAACTCTTTTAACATAATAGTCCCTTTGTCGCCTTAAACAATATCTCAATCACTAGTCTTTCTTTCTTAGAAAACTATATACGACAAAAAAAGACAAATGCATTCACGACCATTAATCCTTGCGGAGTAGTAGTAGGATCATGTTTCCATCTCCGCAATTGCGAAGGTAGTGATTCTATGGCCACCTCGAACCCACGTTTTGATCAGAGAGTCAGTACTCAATGTGACAGGTGGTAAACCATGTCGCCATTACACTGACTATTAGCACTAAACACTAACTATTGCCTGTTCGACGAACAGGTTGGTTTCCTCACGATGTTTTCGCTCACCGTATAATTCGATGCATTTCATAAATGTGTTTTTAATATGAAAATGTACATAGAAATTCATTAAACTTCATTTGCATTGGTACATGCTCAAGCGGAATTTGAACCCTGTACCTACTGATACAGAGCCAAGCCCCAAACAACTGAGTTACGTCAAATTATACCTAAAAAAATATATATTTACGAGTTATTAAATAATTCACTGGAAAAATATTTAAATAAGTAAATGTTACTTTCAAGTTTTGTTTCTATAATTGAATGTGTAATAATTTTATGATGAAGTTAATTTAGTGTTAAGTGTTCAAACAATGTGTTATAAACGTCCGATATATTATTATGATGTTAAGATTTAATATGTATTAAAGAATTTAGGATATTTTTTCAATATAACGTTAAATTCATTATTTCGATTTAAATACAATACAATAGCCACTCATAGCTCATAGCTCCTTTACTGTACCTCAAAAGAATCCTTTCTCTCAAAAGAAATCTCTCTTTGCATACTAACTTCATAAGATCGCAACCCTCTGTGAATTCAACACTTGAAGGAAATTTTAACCTTCATTAAATCTTGCATTCGCATTAAAGCGTCATTATGTCTTCACGATTTTTAATTTCTTTATTGAGCCATTCACCACTAAGGTTATGTCGGCTGAAGTACAAACACTGATGCCATGGCTTTTGCTCTTCTTGTTATTCAGTCGCCATGGTTACACCAACGCCGCCAGCCGCTACAACCGAAGAAAAACGAAGTCGAAGCTGCAATTCTTCTCTTGATAGTTCTTCGGTTCGTTCCAGTTGAGGATCCAAATATAATCATAAAGCAAACATATTTAGCCAGTTTGGCATCACAATTGACTAAATATTCAGCCGAAAACAATTATTTGTATTTTCAACTTTCACTTAGCTGCTGACTTTGTTGACGAACCATAGACGACTGTTTACGATTAAACCATTTAAATGTGACAGCGGTTGACTGCTATTGGTCAATGTATCATCTTTTCTCATTTACTCGCGTCTCATTGGTCACTTAGTGACTAAGATTGAAAAGACCATGATTCGATGGTTTGGACATGTTATGCGGATGAATGATAGCAGATTGACTAAAGGAATATATCATATGAGTGAAGTGGAAGGGTGGTTACGTAGGGGCCTGCCTAATAAGACATATAACAGTCAGATAGAGGCTATATTGAAAAAAGGTTACGTTAGGTGTACCTATAACCGCCGAGAGTGTATGAGAAGATGTATGAATGTCAATGAATTGAAAGTGGTCTGTCAGGATCGGCACAAATGGGGATCCGTGATCTCTGCCTACCCCTCTAAAGGGAATCAGGCGTGATGTGTATGTATGTATGTATCATTGGCCAGTCATGACTATCATGACGTCACTATTTACTTAACGCGAATAGCTTATAATTAAATCTTGGTTTAAAACGAATCTTCTTGAGGTTTTACCTCTCAAACCTGAATAAGACACATATTACGCTAATAATCCTTAAAAGGGTAGATAGATATTCCTAATCCTTCAGTTATTGTGTGAAAGGTAGTACAAAAGATGACCTTAATTCCTTTCGAGGTAGTCAGAGGTTTGAATGACCACTTATCTGAAAGGCTTTTGAAAATTCAAAGGTATAACCTTGTGTCATCAAAGACAGTCCAAAATATGACAGGTGCTTATTCAGTTACAGTGTATACATACATGTACTTCACACTTCTTTCTTAGTAGAAGAGTAGGCAGAGATCACGGATCCTCATCTGTCCCGATCCTAGTAAACCACTTTCGCTTTATTAACACTCATACATCTCCTCATACACACTGGATAAATCCAACTATTTGCATATAGATATGATACGAATAAACATACATACATACTATACATACATACATATATACACATGATTTTCCAATTAAGACATTCAAAAATAAAACGATGTTTTCGTGCATTTCTTGTACATTTTACCTCTTGTGGGAGGCCATCAAATCTATTACGGGAGCAAATCTTAAATCGAGTCATAGTCATTTACTTTTGAGTGAAGCAGTCGACAGTACCACTATCAACAATATTAATCAACATTTAGTTAATGTTGGAAAAACTTTAGCTGAAGATATCTCGGATGGTTGTTTTGATTCCTTCGGCAAAGCATACTTATCAAAGTTAAGAGTTAATCCTCTGCAGAGAAGCTGTGACTCTTTTGTAATGTTGGACACTGACAGTTCAGAAATTGATTCTCTTATTAACGAACTAAAAATTGAGTGCTCTTGTGGTTGGGATCTAGTTTCAAATAAAGTCTTAAAACTTGCTAAGCCTATAATTACACCTATTTTAGTTCATATTTTTAACAATTGTCTCAAACAAGGTGTTTTTCCTCAGTCTCTTAAAAGAGCTGTGGTTAAATTGATACACAAGGCTGGTGCTAAGGATAGTGTTCATAACTATCGTCCAATATCTCTCCTCCCGGCGATATCCAAAATTTTAGAGAAGATTTTAAACAAAAGGCTTACTTCTTTTATTGAACATAATGACATTCTTTCTAATAACCAGTTTGGCTTTAGAAATGGCAAGTCGACAGCAGAAGCTGTTCATCATGTGACATCTTTTGTTGCCCGTGAATTGGATAGTAAAAATAAGGTGCTGGCTATATTCTTGGATCTTTCAAAGGCCTTTGATACTGTTTTCATACCACTTTTGCTATATAAACTTGAAACCATTGGTATTCGTGGCAAGGCTCTAGAACTCTTTTCAGATTATCTTACAAACCGTACCCAATGTGTCAAAATTAATCAGCATCAAAGTCTTGATTTAAATATCCAATATGGTGTCCCTCAGGGTAGTATTCTAGGTCCTAAATTGTTCCTATTATACATGAATGATCTATTATCCTTATCTTTACCTCAATCAGTCAACATTATTTCTTATGCTGATGACACGGCACTTTTGTTTAGTGGTTCAAGCTGGCAGGACACTTTTCGTACAGCACAAGAGAGCTTTGATTTGGTGTGTTATTGGTTGAATCAGAACCTACTTACGCTAAATATAAACAAAACCAAGTATATACCTTTCTCTATACGGACCTCTACTCAGCCAGGCAGTGACATGAAATTGAAGGTCCACTCATCTGTTTGTAGGAACCAACTGACATGTCAGCAGTGCCCACATATTGAGAGATGTGATGTTGTCAAATATCTCGGTGTATTTATTGATGGCAATTTGAACTTTCAGCATCAAATCCATAGCCTTTGTGGAAGGGTAAGATCTCTCATATGTGTTTTTAAGAAGTTACGTGATGTCATGAACCAAAAAGTTCTTAAGAATGTTTATCTCGCACTCTGCCAAGGTCTTTTGACATACTGCATCACTTCTTGGGGCGGCATACATAAGACTACAATGTTAAGAATAGAGAGAGCTCAAAGAGCTTTGTTAAAGGTAATTTTTAGGAAGCCATTCCGTTTCCCTACCGTATCACTGTATCGGTTTTGTGGCTTGCTTACTGTGCGTCAGTTGTTCGTTTTGGAATCAACTCTTTTTCAGCATCAGTTTGCGTATAAATGTGCAAATGTTTCTAAGCGAAGGATTGATTTAGTTTGCTATAGAGAAACATTTAACACGATGTTTTGCACTCATCATAGTATCTATCTTTCTCCAATGCTGTATAATTCTATAAGTAAAATTTTTAAAATGTATAACTTGAATAAATATGAATGTAAGAAAAAACTGTTAAAATGGCTTCTTTCATTATCTTATGATGAAACTGAGAGATTTTTGAGGCCATTTATATAGAGTTTTATAAATTTAAAATGCCTTTTGTGGCTTGCAACGAGAAAAGCTGTTCCATAGTTAGGTGATGTGTCACTTGTGTATTGTATAATAAGTTTAATTTTATAGTATTTTCAGTTCCCAATATATTGTAAATCAAACTGTTCATAATTTGGGTTGAGCTAACCCACCCTAAGTCACAGGGCTATGCCCTTTATTCGGGGGTTCGCTGTATGTACACTAGATTTAAGTTGTTACTGAATAAACGTTTTTACTTTTTTACTTTACTTTTACCTAAAGGTATGTTTAGTAGATATATACATCCCCTACTATCAAAGTACTAGGTCTACCCTTTTTATTTATTGTTTCAGTGAACATAAAATGAAAGAATTTATTTGTATTGTGACATTTATGTTCATTTTCCTTATTTACGCAATACATACTATATAAATTATATCATAGAATTGGACGGGGTAGGCCGCTTAGAACTTATACAGATCAAATTGGACACATTCTTCTCAATTGTTTACGTAGTATGAAGAACAGAAGAGCATGTATGAGAAGGTTAATGGGTGCGAGTGAAGCAAGAGAGATTTGTCACCCATTCCAGATGGCGATCAATAGTCTCTGCCTATCCCGTTAAAGACGTAAAAGCGTGAATATATGTATGTATAAGGACCCAGTACACCTTCCCGATCCCAAACCTTCACGACATAATTAACAGGAAGGGCATCCTTTGTGCTTTTCTTCGCCCTTAATGTCTTTTTTGTTAAGAAGGTCATTTTTCAAACAACAATGTGCGTTCCCTTTTATTTATGAGACCTAAACAGATTGAAGGATGGACGACCTCTGTTCACGTGTATTATTCGTTCACTGGGTGAATGCGCGCTTAGAATAGACCGATGTGTCAAAAAGACGTAACAAAAAATCTTTACGTATAAAATTATGTAATGTTTAATCGGAATTAAATTGAATTATTTTATGATTAATAACTAACGTGATGTATGTCTCGCGTATGTTTTTATATAAAAAAGTTACGGTTATTAATCCGACGTTTCGGCTACGTTGCAGCAGCCATGGTAACTTTATTAAACTTACGCGATAAGTCCCGTTTGTTATTTATCGTGAGTACAAATCACGAATTATAATCTTAAAATCATAAAACTATGAATTAATTTAATTGTTTATATTATACGTATTTTAATTGGTTACGTAGACGGGCCTAAAAAACATAAGACATGTAACAGTCAGATAGACGCCATATTGAGAAAGGGTGACGTTAGAAGTAACTATAACCGCCGAGTGTGTATGAAGAGGTGTATGAGTGTCAATGAAGCGAAAGTGATCTGTCAGGATCGGGTCAAATGGGGATCCGTGATCTATGCTTACCGCTGTACAGGGAATCAGGCGTGATGTGTATGTATGTTTGTTTATATTATGCTTATATTTATTTCACAAACCGAATTAGTGATTGTACAATAGGCCTACCTGTCCCGTTTAGGGATTACCTCCAGTAGACCGTAGGGAGAGATAGGCGAGGCAAGGACTAGTCAATGTTTGACGTGTGCGTCGTTATATATTTATCAGTCCACTGCTGGACGTAGGCCTCCCCAAGGTAACGCCACAAACACGATCACTCGTGGCCCTCAGCCAACCACTACCAGCGACCTTTTTCAGGTCATCGGTCCACCTATACCATACAATTATATATTTCTTAAACATACCTTGACTAGTACCACGAACCTAATATAAAGAGGACTAAAATGAGAGTCTAAAATGGCGTGTTTTAATTGGTGCGCAGTCTAAAAATGTGTAGTAGAAAGAAGATACCTATGTTTCGTCTCACAATGCCGTGTTTTAATTGGTTTTAATATCTCCCCTCGCCCGCGTACCTCGTTTCACCCCGCGTAATGCCACGCTAGTTTCCATACAAATATTCCGTAAGGCCCACTCCTCTTATTTATCACTCCTTAACTAGTACCTTTAACACAAGTCTTATATTAACTTGGTAAACCAAGGGGCTAGTTCAATTGGTGTAATAGTGTCCAATATATTTGTGATAGTATATTTTATTATATGTATTTTTAAAACAAATTCAGCAGTTACCTTAGCTTGAATTTAATATATTGAATTATACAACATCGTATAGTGAAAGAACTATAAGGAAATTAATCACAAATTTCTATCCTATCACTTAAAGAGTTTTATTTACATACATACATACGCTTCACGGCTTGCGTATACACACTCCCTTTTTTATTATGGTAGGGTAGTCAGAGGCTTGAATGCCCATCTCCGAAATTTCGAAGGCATGATAGGTATGGTTTATTCGAACCCCGCGTATCACTAGATAGACAGCACCCAACGTGATAGGTAGTGAACCGTATCGCCGTATATAGGCACTGACTATTACCTATCCTGAGGGATAGGCAGGTTTCCTCACGATGTTTTCCCTCACCGTTAGCGACTGTAAATTATGTACGTAAATGAAAAACTCATTTAAATTTCATTCATTGGTACATGCCAGAGTCGGGATTCGAACCTAGGACCTTTCTCATACGAAGTCCGAGGTCTTACCTACTGGGCTACAGCCGCTTTTATAATAGAGTTTTCTTTAGTTACTACTTTTTAAAATGGTGCAGAAATGCAGCTACTTGCTTGCGTTCTTTTTACGTCCCAAACTATCAAAGGACTGGGTCTTTACATCTTTATTTATTGATTTAGTAAACAGTAAATGACAGAATTTATTTGTATTGTAACATTTACGTTCATTTTCCTTATTTACTCAATCCTCACTATAAACACACGACTTTCATTCTTTTTCAGGTGGACAGAACCTCTGATGCGGAAAGATGATTGTAGATTGACAGTAGGAATATATGGGGGTATAAAATAAGGGCGGTTACGTAGGGGTCGGCCCAATAAGACATAAGACTGTTAGAAACACATAGACAGACAGATGCCATGATATTGAAATTTGTCATCACTATATATTACATACTAGTGACCCCCTCCGGGTTCGCACGGGTATAAAATAGATAGCCTACTCCACTATTTAATGGATGTTATTATATTATACATATAAACCTTCCTCTTGAATCACTCTATCTATTAAAAAAAATCGCATCAAAATCCGTTATGTAGTATCAAAGATTTAAGCAAAAGGACATAGGGACAAAGAAAGCGACTTTGTTTAATACTATTTAGTGATTACAACAAAATCCAAATATTCATGCTAATAAGTGTTCGCGGAGATGTTTTCAAAGGGATTAATGACGTGAATGTATATGTAGTCTAAAGAATTAATTCCCGAAATTCCTGTATCCTAATACACCTTTTGTTAGCAATTTATTAAGTACAATTTGTTGTAGCTTTTCATTGGAATCGATGGAGCGTGACTGAATTTCGCTGTCCCGGTTCAGGCTAGTATAATAGCGGCTTAGCTAATGGTATTGAGGTTTTAGGGAATCGGTATTGAGTATTATTTTCATTCATTGTGTATGTAGAGTGGGCTGCAATTTAATAAAAGTGATATTGATATACAGAATAGTTAAAAATATGAAAAGTTTTAATATGTATAGTATACCAAAATGAATACCTTTAAATAAGTAAAAGTAAAATAGTATAATAGTAGGTAGGCAAAGTAAGGTTAACTTGATTTCTAATCGTGAGTGCCGAGGTTCGATTCCCGGTGGAGGCAGAGTTAAGAACTATGCTTTTATTGTGCTTTTCGATCTGGTCGTTGATTATTTACGCTATATTCCTATATTTTATACTAAGTAAATATTTATTAAATATACGTTGACTAGTACCCTTAACACAAGTCTTAAATGAACTTACCAAGGGGCTAGTTCAATTGCTGTAACAGTGTACCAAACATTATTATTATTGAAAATAGTCAATGTATAATAAAGTTATATATTTATATGTTACTCAGTAATGAACAAACATAAAAGGTTATTATTACATACACTCACACACATATATACACTCGAAATGTAAATATGATTCGTCATCAACGCTATATGTACGAAGAAAGAACAATAAAGAGACGATAAAATCTCCTAGGTCACTTCTTAGCATAAATATTTAGGTTATGGTGGCATATGGAACATTGGGTTGCCAAATAGATTCCATTGACCCCATGTCCCTTAGTCGTCTCCTATATTTAGCATTCTTTTTGCGTCTAAGAGTAACGTAGGATTTAAAACCTTTTTTACTTTATATATAAATATTATTTGTTACTTGTTGTTGTTGTATTTAGAAACAATGAACCTTTTGTTTTATTACGCTTCATTTAATTTCAAAATACATTAATCCTTTCAACATTATGCACTGACTATAATAGTATGAAGGGATTGCAGGCATTAATCTAATAGTCTGACTATTAATCCGATAGTCTCTGGCACTAGATTACCCTGTCAGGGCCTCAGGCAAATTCAGTAACGTGTGATAGATATTTTATCATGCGCTAGTTCGAAACCACGATTTTACTTGTGTAATAGTGTATACAAATGAGATTGTAATAAATCTATACTAATATTATAAAGCGGAAGAGTTTGTTTGTTTGAACGCGCTAATCTCAGGAACTACTGGTTCGGATTCAAAAATTCTTTTTGTGTTAGATAGACCATTTATTGAGGAAGGCTTTAGGTTATATAACACATCTCCGAAAATTCGACGGCATGTTAGGTATGGGTCATTCGAAGCCCGCGTATCATTAGATAGACAGAACCCAACGTGATAGGTAGTGAACCGTATTGCCGTATATAGGCACTGATTATTACCTATCCTAAGGGATAGGCAGGTTTCCTCGCGATGTTTTCCCTCACCGTTAGCGACTGTAAATTATGTACGTAAATGAAAAACACATATTTTTAAATTTCATTCATTGGTAGCCAGAGTCGGGATTCGAACGTAGGACCTTTCTCATACGAAGTCCGAGGTCTTACCCACTGGGTTACAGCCGCTATTATTTATATTTATTGTATAATAATAAAGCTGTAATTTAGTTAGTCGATTAGTTTAAGACTTTCAAAGTAATAATTGCCTGTAAGATTTGTCTCTAAAGTATGTTATTCAGATGTAAATATAATTTATATGTTGACGACCTCCGTGGCGCGATCGGTTAGCCGCCGGAACGCTACTCGTGAGGTCCCGGGTTCCATTCCCGGTGGAGACAGAGTTAAGAACTACGCTTTCCAGTCTGGTCGTTGATTATATATGCTATATATGTATTTATCTATGCATAATATGTATATATTTCCTAAATATACGTTGACTAGTACCCTTAACACAAGTCTTAAATGAACTTACCAAGGGGCTAGTTCAATTGGTGTAATAATGGCCAATATTATTATTATATGTGATATAAATAAATGATAGTTACGTTTTGAACATACATACAAATATGTCCCTACATACGAACACATCACGTACCTCACTATAGAGGGGTGGGCAGAGATAACGAATACTTATACACCTGGAAATCTACTCTTGCGTCTTTGCCATCTGTACACCTTTTCATAACTTCAATCCTTATCAAGGTGGTCAGAATCACGGTAACATTGTTCCTCAGTCACTTTTAACAATAGTAAGGGAATCGTGATATCATACCTTTAATTTAAGTAAGTTAACCGTGATTATACAAAAACAAGAGCAACTATACGTTATGACAATACTATAGCCGTCGAGTGTATATGAGGAGTTGTATGAATGTCAATATCAAGAAAGCGATTTGTCAGGATCGAGACAATCCGTGATCTCTACTATCTTTTTATAAGAATGAGGGTGTGATTTTACAAATACATAAATATGAATCTACGTCCTCTAATGTCTATTGGGGTGAACAGAACTATGGAAACACTAAAATATATCCTTGGTCACTATATAGCTTGAACATTGGAAATGTGTCATATGGAACAATGGTTACAAATACCCCATATAGAAAGACACATAGTTAGCATTATTTTTACGTCCCAGACTAGCACGGTAGCATTAACCACATATTTATATAGCATGATACTAAATGACTAATTAATATGAAGTTAATTTAACTACTGTGATGATTAACAAAGGTGTACTTGGATCTCTGCTTACCCAGCCATGAAAAGCAGGTATTATGTTACAGCATGTTACAATGGTTTACAGTACAAATGGAACATTCACGACTATGAACCCTTGTGGGGTAGTCAGAGGTTGAAAACGGAGTATATGGTTTTACAGCCACCTCGAACCCACGTGTTGACCAATCAGTACTCTATGTGACAGGTGGTAAGCCATGTCGCCATTTACAAGTACGAATTATTACCTGTTCGACGAACAGGTCGGTTTCCTCACGATGTTTTCTCATACCGTTGAATAGATTTTTGTTTTATTGAAAATAAGTACATTTAATTGGAAAAAGTGTTAAATAGTAAATTTAGAAGTACTTATAACCTCCCAGTGTATGAGAAGTTAAGTATATATATGTCAATAAAGCGAGTGGTTTTACTGTATCGAAACATAATGATAATTCGTGAGCTTTACGTACTTCTGTAAGGATACAGGCGTTATGTGTAGGTACATACATACATACACATCACGCCTGATTCCCTTTAGAGAGGTAGGCAGAGATCACGGATTTCCATTTGTCCCGATCCTGACAGACCACTTTCGCTTCATTGACATTCATACATCCTCTCATACACTCTCGGCGGTTATAGGTACTCCTAACGTCACCTTTTTTTCAATATAGCGTCTATCTGACTGTTATATGTCTTATTAGGCCGGCCTCTACGTAACCGCCCTTCCACTTCACTCATATATATTCCTTTTGTCAATCTGCTATCATTCATCCGCGTAACATGTCCAAACCATCGAAGCATGCTCTTTTCAATCTTAGTCACTACATCTTCTTTCAAACCGCAACCTTCCCTTATCACACTATTTTTAATTCTATCATTCAATGTCATTCCTAACTTGCTTCTCAGTGACCGCATTTCGACGGCATTGATTTTACTTTCATGCTTCTTTTGCCATACCCAACTTTCACTACCATAAGTCAATGTTGGAACCAGCACAGCCCTATGATTAGCCATACGTGCCGATTAAGAAATCAACTGGCTACCCATAACACTATACATGGCCTATATAGATATGTAGGTGTGTACAAATATATACATTCACGTCTCTTAATCCTTTTGAGGTGGACAGAACTTTCATGTTCATCCTAAAAACCTAGAAACTGACCCAGAAATGTTTGAACTCTCATTCATGTCTAGATAGATAGATGTTCGTAATGGTTAACTGTACTCTTAGTTTAAAACTTTATTCATACATCGGAACTAAATGCAGAAATTTTGCATTCTATCTCAGTTTAGATAGCTTCATAATATGCATATATGCATAATATAAACAAAAAAACAAACGACCATTAACCTTTACGGGTTTGGCAGAGGTTCAGGTGTCCATCTCCTCAATTGCGAAGGTACTAATTCTATGTCCAAATCAAACCCACGTGTTGACCAGATAGTCAGTACAGTGCGACAGGTGGTAAGCCATGATGCCGTTTACAAGCACTAACTATTACCTTTTCGGGGAACAGGTAGGTTTCCTCACGATGATTTCGCTCACCGTAGTATTCGACACATTTCGCAAATGTATTTTTATTACAAAAATATACACTATAAATTCATTAAACTTCATTTCCATTGGTACACGCTCAAGCGGGATTTGAATCCTGTACGCACTGATACAAAGTCAAGCTCCAAACAACTGAGCTACGTCGTATTCCTATCCTTTCCTAAATGTTCATTTCATACATACATACACATCACGCCCATTCTATACAGAGAGGAATCCTAATTTCGTCCCCAACCTGACATATCACTTTCGCTACATTCACATTGATAGAAGTAAAACACTCGGCGGCGGTTAAAGGTACTTCTTACGTCACCCTGTTTCAAAACGCAGTCATATCATATTCATATTTTATACATAATTTACATTACATTTATGTCTTATTATACACATATTATTATATAGAGTTAATCCCTGCACGTGGGACGTAAATAAATGCTTACTATCTTCCGTTCTTTTCAGAATCTCATTTGAGGTGGTTAAGGGTAAACGGAATCTATTGGGTGATACGCTAGCAAGTAATGAGCTAGTAACCTGACATCAATGCTCCAATGCTGACATTTTTTCATATCTCCAAGGTACCGTTTACCAAACAAGGGATAAAAGGACGTGAATGTATATATGTATCGAGTATACAACCTACCCTTTAAGAGTATAGAGTACAAATAAAGCTATCTGTAGACTCGATTTCCCGTGGCTGAATGGCTTCGTGTCATTTGATTTGGTGCATCGGGCGGCATTTTTGTTCCTTTTCTATCATTATCGAGCTGTCTCGCTTTACCAAACATAAGATAAAAGCGAATATAGTAATTATAATAAAGCGTTTATATATCGTGAAGAAACCTACCTGTTCCCTGAACAGGTGATGGTTTGTGCTTGTAAATGGTGACATGGCTTGTCACATCGAGTATTGACTAGTCAACACGAGGGTTCGAGGTGGCTATAGAATTACTACCTTCGTGATTGTGAAGATGTATACCTGAACCTCTGACTACCTAATCCACTACCAACTTCACACTATTACTTTTCTGATATTGAACTGCGTTTGAGCTAATACGCATAAGTAGACTTGGGCCCCTTATAGCGTATATTTTATAAACAAAGTATTACCTTTGTTACCCGACGTTTCGGCTATGCAATGGCCATGGTTACTGGTCAACTGTTTTAACTACCTTGATTATAAAATATACACAATAATTCCCGTTATTATAGTTTTAAGAGATTCGCGATTTATACTCATGATTAATAACTAACGGGACTTATTGCGTAAGTTAAAGTAAGTAAATAGTAAGAAACGTCGGGTCAATAATAAAGGTAACTTTATTAAACAAAAACTTACGCGATAAGTCCCGTTAGTTATTAATCATGAATTCCCGTTTTCTTCTAAAGCTTGTATTTGCTTACCAACTCGATCTTAGAGTCGAGGAAATAAATGAGACTGCAAGATGCTTTATTTATTCTGAGAAACAGCGATTCAGGTACCAGGAATAAACCCAAGCGATGTTGTATTTTAATAATAATATTTAATATTTGAGACACTATTAAATCAATTGAACTAGCTCCTTGGTAAGTTCATTTAAGACTTGTGTAAAGGGTACTAGTCAACGTATATTTAAAAAATATTTAGATAAATTCATATATAGCATATATAACTAACAGCCAGAGTTAAAAGCAGTAGAAAAGCGTATTTCTTAACTCTGCCTCCACCGGGAATCGAACCCGGGACCTCACGATAAATACCACACGATAGCGTTCAGGTGGTTAACCAATCGCGCCATGGCGGTCGTCGTTTATTAAATTGTAACTAACTGCCTGTGGTTTGTATAAATTTGACTAAGTCATAAGTTGCAATCATTCGATACATACTTATGAAAATGTTAAAGGATACTATTACACTGATTGAACTAGCCCCTTGCTAAGTGCATTTAAACAGATATATTATTTTTAATTACAGTAAATGACTTAAATATAAATACAGAAAAAAAATACAATGTACGCTTCACGACTTGTGTATATACACTCCCTTTTTTATTGTGGCGGGGTAGTCGGAGGCTTGCGAACCCATCTCCGACAAAATAAAATAAATTTTATGTATATATTTCTTAAAAATACGTTGACTAGTACCCTTAACACAAGTATTAAATGAACTTGCCTAGGCGCTAGTTCAATTGATGTAATAATATCCTAAATATTATTATTTATTATTGATATACTCCATTCTTGTATTACATAAATCTCTACTAACCCCGCAAGGAACAGTGTTAACACTAAGTCAGTAACAAAATCAATAGCCCCCTACCCCTTAAACCACCTATCTCCTTTAGCATTCCAGTCAAACCCTAGTTAGGATTCAGGCTTCAATGTTTACAGAGCAAGTGAAGTGAAATTGCGAGGTTTTGTACTACATAGCTCTCTCAGCCGTTTGTGAGAACAGTTTTTAGTATATAGACAACTAGTGACCCGCTGTGGCTTTGCACGGGTATAAAATATATAGCCTACTCCACTATTTGATGGATGTTATTATACATATAAACCTTCCTCTTGAATCACTCTATCTATAAAAAAACCGCATCAAAATCCGTTGTGTAGTTTCAAAGATTTAAGCATACAAAGGGACATAGGGACAAAGAAAGCGACTTTGTTTTATACTATGTAGTGAAGATAAACGCGTACGACCATTAACCCTTGCAAGTCAGAGGTTCAGGTGTCCATCTCCGCAATTAAGAAAGTAGTAAGTCTATGGCCACCGAACCCACGTGTTGACCAGTCAGTACTCATTAGGATAGGTGGTAAGCCATGTCGCCTTTTACAAGTACTGATTGTTACCTGTTAGGGGAACAGGTAGGTTTCCTCATGATGTTTTCCCTCACCGTAGTATTCGACGGATTTTTTAAATGTATTTTTATTACGATAATGTACATAGAAATTCATTAAACTTATTGTCATTAGTATAAAGTGGAACGCTTATCGTAAGGTTTGATTTCCGGTGGAGGCAGAGTTAAGTTGAATGCTTTACTTCTGATATCCACTCTGGTGTTTGTATATATATGTGTATGTATTTATACATATACATTCACGTCCTTTAATCCCCTTTGAGATGGACACAACCTTGGAGACATGGAAAAATCTTCTAGTTTCTTATTAGTATGAAAATTGGGGCTGTTGTCATAAGGATATAGGTCACAAGTTACTAGTATGTCACCCAATAGATTCAATATACCTCTAGTTCTTTAGTCGCCTACATGCCAAGAATAACGGTGGTTAGTTAGCATTCTTTTTACGTCCCAGACTAGCACGGTTCTATTTTCAAATAGGATAGAATTAAACTGCGGAGAACTTGAAACGGGTTATCTGTATATATAAGTTGTAGTCTGATTACGTCTAAAAGCGGCTGTAGCCAAGTGGGTAAGACCTCCGGCTTCTTTTTAAAGGTCTTAGGTTCGAATCTCGTCTCTGGCATGTATCAATGACTGAAGTTTAAATACGTGTTTTTCATTTACGTACTTTCTTCTGTCGTTAACGGTGAGGGAACACATTGTGAGAAAACCTGCCTATTCGTCTGGGTAGGTGAATGCCCGTGCCTATAAACGGCGTTACGGTCCACTACCAATCTCATTCGGTACTTTCTATCTAGTGAAACGCGGGCTTTGAGTGACCCATACCTGACATTCTTTCGAAATTTTGGAGATGGGCACTCAAGCCTCTGACTATCCTACCACATTAAAAGAAAGGATGTGTATACACAAGTCATGAAGCGAATAATACATTCAATTTATATTTAATTATTGCTTTCAATCTATCGGGCGATGGGCTAGTACCTTGACACCAATGGTCCATATAACGTCATACCTTCAATATTCATGCTAATAAGTGACTAAGACATTTTCATGACTTTAAGGTTCTGTTCACCTTAAAGTGTGTATACACAAGTCGTAAAGCTTATGTGTATGTAAGTGTGAGTGTGTGTGAGGTCCCGGGTACGATTCCCGGTGGAGGCAGAATTAAGAACTACGCTTTTCTTCTGCTTACCAGTCTGGCTGTTGATTATATATGCTATAAATGTATTTATCTATATAGAATAGGTATATATGTGTTAAATATACGTTGACTAGTACCCTTCACACAAGTCTTAAATGTACTTACCAAGGGGCTAGTTCAATTGGTGTAATAACGTCCTACAATATTATTATAATTAAGTGTGTTCTTTGGCATATTAGAAAAGGCAGTTGATTAAACTTATTGAAGTCCCAGTTCAACACGGCATAAAACGAACGCAAATAGATGACATTCGATATATCTTCGCCAAAGTAAACGAAAGAGCGAGTTCGTAGTACGTGCTGCTACGAATGTGGAGTGCTACGAAAATCAATATCCACGCTCAATCCTTAATGCCCTGGCGTATAGCTCAGAAATGGAAAGTTTAAAGCACACTTCACGCTTTTATCTTAAAGGGATAGATAGAAAGTTGAGTGTCATATTTCGTATGGCTTTTATGTAATATTTTAGTTTCTAGAAAAATATTACATACATACTTACATGTCATAGTGACTAAACTATGGATAAGTGTTTAACTAGTAACATACATATAATAATTTGATCACACGTCACGTATATTATTTTTTTCGGTTAGTCAGGTATTCAGTGACTGCGACAACTTCTCACGCCAATTTAAATATATTTTATTCTAGGTTAAAAGCACCAAATATAGAAATATTGAAAGGTTTTTTGTAGATCTAAGATTTGACAGGTATGTATAATTCATATTACAAAATATACATTCACAACCTACAATGCTATTTGGGATGGACAGAAACTTGGAAAGACCATAATATCTCCATGATTATTTCTAGCATTAATTTAGGGACTGTCATAACATACAAAATCTTGGTTGACAGTTTACTAGCCCATCGCCTAATACATTTCATTTACCCCTAGTACCATAGTCGCCTCTTACAATAAGAAGAACGGCAGCTGTTTAGCATTCTTTTACGTCCCAGACTAGCATGGGATAATATATACGTATGTGTGTATGTAAAACTAAAGTTTTTCTCAGTGAAGGAAACTTTGTAAGAAGTATTTCGAAGTACTATCACATAGTTTGGAACACTCCGTACATACTAATAAGGCTTATCAATTCACTCTGCTTTTGTATATGTGTGTGTGAGAATAAATGTTATGTGTATGTGTGTATCAACATATGTATGAATAATAATTACATAAGTTTATTAGGACACTAAAAGGTAATACATATTAGTTTACAAAATACACTACGGTGAGGGAAAACATCGTGAGGAAACATCCCTGTTTCCCGAACAGGTAATATTTAGTGCTTGTAAATAGTGACGTGGCTTACCACCTGTCACATTGAGTACGTACTGGTCAACACGTGGGTTTGAGGTGGCTATAGAATTACTACCTTCGCAATAACATCTCCGCGATGGACACCTGAACCTCTGACTACCCTGCAAGAGTAAATATGGTCGTGAACGCGTTTGTGTTTTTGCCTTTACAGAATTTAAGTATTCCAATGTTTATATTTCTACCGCGCTTGTCTGGGACGTAAAAATAATGCTTACCAGCTGATGTTCTTCCTGAAATGTTGTAGGAGGTGACTAAAGAACTAAGTTAAATAGAATGTATTGAGTGAATGGGCTAGCAAACCATGTTTTATTTGTCATTTCTGTTTTATTTGGGGCTAGCAATATGCCACCAATGTTGTTTATAACTTCATAAATGTCAACCCATAAATGTTCTTGTTAACCTAATAAACCTAATAAATTATCTTGTTTTTGACGATCAATCCACTCTAGAAGAATGCATACATACATATATGCCTATGTATGTATTTGTATGTATGGATAAGGAAAAAACTGTGAAATAAATTGAATCATACATGTACCCATAAAATGGAATAAAATTGCGACACATCACATTTAATATACGCGGAAAACGTCGTGAGAAAACCTGCATATATTTTCAGTGTATAATAAGGAATATATGTCAGTGAAATGGAAGGGCGGTTACGAACCGGCTGGCCCAATAAGACATATTACAGTCAGATAGAAGGTATATTGAAAAAGGGTGATGTTAGAAGTACTTACAACCGCCGAGTGTGTTTGAGAAAGTGTATGAATGTCAATGAAGTGAAAGTGGTTCGTCAGAATCGGGATAGATGAGGAAAAGTAATTTTGGCCTACCCCTCTACAGAGAATCAGGCATGATGTGTATGTTAGTATGAATTTTACAGTAACGGTTCTATTTAAATTTCCTACAAGGACTTCTTATCAAAAGACTAATCTATCAAAGAGTAGAAAATGTATAGAATTAGTTTAGAAAAATCACGTAACTTACCAAATGCGACGGTAAACTATAGTTCTCAAATTCAAATGTCAAAATAGCTACTTCATGATCAGCTGATTGTTTAATTTTCAACTTAACATTTCTTGGTTCTTTAAATTCCTTTCATAACCCTCCTTTCACCCATCCACTCCACATGCCGAAACGCAGTAATGATTCCACTAAAATTAATTAATTAATAATAATTATTATTATTATTTATTAAAAGCCAAGCGTCTGTAGCTAAGTAGGTAAATAAGTAAGACTTCTGCTTAGAAATCCTAAGATCAAAAAAAATAGTGTGATACAAGTCGTAAAATGTATACATGTAAATGAGTATGATACAAGTCGTGAAATGTACACATGTTATGTTAGTTACTAAATTACACCTATCTGTTCCTACAAAAACGTACATAGAAACATTAAACATACCCTTTTCCATTACTACTACGACTATTACGACTATTCAGTGGCTAGTTCAATATGCGTGCAAAATCACGTCCTATTCCAAATTGGCAAGCCACTCACGTATATATTCAAGGTTATTGTCGTAAAGGGGTGGTTGAGTCCCCTTTGCATTTGATTTTATTACCCACCTGGCCACAATCGGGTCGTTATAGTCTATTATAGGGTTTCGAGGGCAAAAGAAATAGTCTGGGACGTAAAAAGCTATCAGCTGCTTCAGACATGTAGAAGGTGACTAAGGGACTAGGGTAGGTAGGTAGGGTAGTACGATAGGCTAGCAAGCCGTCACCAATTTTCCATTATGATATAGCAACCATGGTTAAAACAATCAAATATAACAATAAATAAATTATAAATAATATATAGGTAAATATAAATAATTTAATATAATAGTTAAAAAAATTAAAGCAATTCATAATTAAAACAGATCTAATATATTATAGTATCTTCGAGGTTCTGCCCATTCCGAAAGGGATTAAAGGACGTGAATGTATATGTCATATACATGTATTCTTTCATTTGTTATTTTGTTAAAAATAACAGCTAGTTATATTTAATAACAGTCCCAAACTGCACATTATGCTTTAGGAGTCGTATGCACGTAATTTAGGACAATTTAGGTTTGAAATTTTAGACTTCAGTCAAAAGCTAAGTCGAAATACCTGTGACCTATTCTCTAATTTAAACTTCGAATACCTAAAATAATAGCTAAGGTCTAGTACTAGCCTGGAACCTAAATAGAAAAGAACTAATGCCTTTCTTTTCAGTTAGAATTGCAAACAAGGGCTAATAAAATCTATGATCCGCCGAGAGTGTATGAGAAGATATTTGAATGTCAATGAAGCGAAAGTGGTCTGTCAGGATCGGAACAAATGGTGATCCGTGATCTTTGCCTCCTCCTCTACAGGAAGTCAGGCGTGATGTGTATGTATGTAAATCTATGATACTATGGGCTAGTAACCTGTATAATATTCCATACAAAAATACTAAAAATCTAAACTGGCTACCTTAAACATATAAATATAGACTTTCCGACACTTTTTAAGATATGTCAGAAAAGAGCAACTACCTAACATTCTAATTTTATTCCAGACTAGTACAAGGTAAATACATACATACATTTACGACGTTACATCCCTTACAAGATAGATAGAACCTTAAAGACATAAAATCTACTTATTCACACATTCATATTTGGGTTATGATGAAATTTATATGTAACTTTTCGGGTTGAAATTACATATATATGTAACTTAAGTGACAGGTTAGTAACCCAGCGCCAAATAGATTATAATTGCCTCTAGTCCCTTAGTCACCTCCTATATCATGCTGGGAAGAACGACAGCTAGTTAGCATTCTTTTTACGTCTCAGTCTATAACAAGGTGAATACAAATAAAGAAACTAAATCAATAATAATTAACTCAGTTATGTTGTAACTGCATTGCTGATTTCTGATTGGTTATTTCCGTTGACAACCGATTTGATTGGTTGAGCGCGAAAGGTAGATGAATCTGATTGGTCGGAGATTGACGTTCTCTGATTTAGTGATCAAATAACATTTAACACATACATATATTCACGTTAGTCTCCCTTTTGGGGTGAACAGAACCTTGAAGACATTGAAACATCTACTTGTCACTTATAGTATGAATATTGGGCTTGAGATGTTATATGGAACATTGGTGACAGGTTGCTAGCCCATCATACATTAATTCCACTTACACTAGGCTCTTAGTCGCCTTTTCCGACATGCCGGGAAGAATGGCAGCTAGTTAAGATTCTTCTTACGTCCCAAACTGGTGGTTAATCATGTCGGCATTTATATAAATAAACCTATATTGATATCAAATACATACGTACATATATTCACACCTCTACGTTCCTAAGGGATAGATCGATCGCCATCTGAAATGATCCTGACAAATCTCTTACTTCACTCACACCCATTAACCTTCTCATACATGCTCTTCTGTTCTTCCTTTTCTAAAACTTGTTTCATCCATCCGCTCCATGTGCCCATACCTTTCTCTATTTTCGTCACTACATCTTCTTTCATACCACAACGTTCACGAATCACACTATTCCGTACCCTATCACACAATCTAACATTATATATTATCATATTTTTAAATAAAATATATATTTTCACTGTGTAATTTAAAACTATATATAACTGATGATGATGATGTTTGATGATATTCTAAAATGGATGAAGTTACAAGTATCTATAACCGCCGAGTGTGTATTAGGTATAATCAATGCAAAAGTGATTTATCAAGATCGAGACAAATGGTGATCCGTGATCTCTGCCTACCTCTCTATAGGGAAACGGGCTCGATCTATATGTATGTATCTAATTCTAGTCCAAAATAGATAGACCGATATTTATATTACTGTGTTTGGACCTCTCGAGACTACGGTTTTCGGCATTGTGCCAAACTTATTTCTTAACGTCCATACTTAACTTGATTTATAACCTACGACTGGCACTTTGCTAGTCTGGGACGTATAAAGAACGCTGAATAGCTACCTTTCTTCTGGTTGTATGAGAACGAGATATGGAAAAGACTATCGTCGTTTTTGTTCAGTCTTAATCTATACTAATATTATAAAGCTGAAGAGTTTGTTTGTTTGTTCATTTGAACGCGCTAATCTCAGAAACTACTAGATCAAATTCAAAAATTCTCTTAAGGTTAGATAGATAATTTATTGAGGAAAGCTTTAGGCTATATTATATATATACATCACCCTATTACTAATAGGAGCGAAGAAAAAAATATAAACATCAAATGATAATTGCAGTGCCATCTATGTTTCATGTATTGAAAACTTCTGAAAAAATAAAAATGTGGCAAATTATTTGATATTGCTTTCTTGCTTTGCTGATTTGGTTTGATATTGAAACCTATCCCAACAGGTAATAGTTACTGCTTGTACTATTATATCTCCGATAGTTGTTTAGCATACCGAGTTTAACAATATTATGAGGAAGTACTGTTCATACTGACATATATTCACGTCTCTACGTCCCCAATGGGATAGGCAGAGACTATCGATCGTCACCTGGACCGATCCTGACAAATCTTTCTTCACTCACTCCCATTAACCTTCTCATACATGCTTTTCTGTTCTTCACTACGTACACCCGCCTTGAGAAGAATGTCTCCAATTTGATCTGTATAAGATCTACGCGGCCTACACCGTCCAACCCTATACTTTGTTGAAGTACTGACCACCCTAAAAAGAAATATTTGCAGTATATTGAAACAATAAAGAAATCTGAAATTATCGTATACTGAGACAGCACTTTTTCACTGCATCAAGGTTTTCATTTTACTTGAATAAACTATTTTCTTTTTTTCTTTAATTTATTCATTCTTCACTCCCGTTTCTCTACACACGCGTAGGCAGAGATCGATGCTCCACATTTGTCTCGATTAATTGTATGTATATATTCACACTTTTACCTTAAACGAATAGACAGAGACTATCGATCGCCACCTGGAACGATCCTTACAAATTTCTTAGCATATACATTTACTATCAAGTCTACGATTTTATGTCGAATATAAATCTAATATCACGAAATTAAGCAACGCTAGCACAGGGAATCGGTTAGATGGGTAACCATCTAAATTATTCATGTGTTGTTTCGGTGAGAGAAAATAGCGTGTTGAAACCTGCCTATTTCTCCAAATAGGCAATAGTCAGTATCTGTATACTGTGCCACGGTTTACCACCTGTCATGTTGGATATTGATTATCAGGTATATAGTAGGTTTTGAGCGACGAAAAACTTAATAAACATAGTTATCGTGGACTATACTTACCTCTGACCATCCCAAAGAGGTTTAACAACCGTGATGCGCATACATAATTTGAACGCCATATCTCTATCCATCCTAATGTAAACAGAGGTCGTGATGTATGAAAATGATGAAGGCTTTAATAAAATGGCGGCGGGCCAAATGTCTCTACTTGGCAAAAGGCCTGATTTCACAAGTTTCACTGAAACATACATACATACATATACATCGAGACCTGATTCCGCTATTGAGTAATCAGAGGTTTGCAATCTCCCCAATTGTAGAGTGTACAGGCAGTACTCAATGTGACAGGTGGTAAGCCATGTCGCCATTTACAAGTACTAACTATTACCTGTTCGGGGAACAGGTAGGTTATTTAACGATGTTTTCCCTAACCATAGTATTTAAATAATAATTAAAAAAATTTTTACTTGAAATGACATTGCCAGCGTATTTATAAGATATAATCGTAGGTATGTAAATATGCTTCGATGTTTGGACATGTTATGCGGATGAATGATAGTAGATTGACAAAAGGAATATGTGAGTGAAGTGGAAGGACGGTTACGTAGGGGTCGGCCCAATAATAAATATCACAGTCAGATAGACGCCATATTGAAAAAGGGCGACGTTTGGAGTAGTTATAGCTGCCGAATGTGTATAATGAGGAGTATGAGTGTTAGGTTCGAGACAAATGGAGATTCGTGATATCTGCCTTCCCCTACAGGGAAAAACGCGTGATATGTATGTATGTACTTGTATAGTTTACAAAATATACATCAAAAATCAGAAATATACATTTCTATACATACATTCACCAAAGTTTGAACCTTGTACCTAATTTATTATATATTTCGTGTATTTCATATGCTTTACGCCCCTTTAGAAAGGTAGTCACACATCACGAATCCCCATTTGTCACGATCTTATTCACTCCTCATACACACTCAACCATTATAGTTACTTCTAACGTCACTCTTTTTCCATACATCTTTACCAAACTATAATACATAAATAACCCTTTTTAACTAAACAAAAACAGTCGTCTATGGTTCATCAACAAAGTCAGCAGCTCAGTGAAAGTTGAAAACACAAATAATTATTTTCGGCTGAATATTTAGTCAATTCTGATGCCAAACTAGCTAAATATGTTTGCTTTGGAATTATATTTGGATCCTCAACTGAAACGAACTTCAGAACAAGGAAGAGAAGAATTGGAGCTTTGATTTCGTTTTTCTTCGGTTGTAGCGGCTGGCGGCGTTGATGTAACCATGGCGATGGAATAACAAGAAGTTCAAACGCCGTGGCATCAGTGTTTGTACTTGAGCCGACATAACCTTAGTGGTGAATGGCTTAGTAAAGAATTAAAAAAAAAGTATACAAAAACGTTATAGACAACCCTATAGCAAAAGAATGGCTCTGACGTCAGTCCCACCCCAATGGCGACACAGTCGACTTGTTATCTTAATGGAGTAGCCAAGGTCGTGCGTTTTTATGTTTGCTCCTACCCTCGCTGGTAATGGTCGTAATAGTTATTAGTATTACGGTTACGGGTATTGAATGGACAAGATTGTTCAGTTAATCACTTCTTGTTAGGGGTAGATAGAGTTGTGGAGATGTAATAGAATTATAGATGGAGGTATATAATAATAATATTTGGACATTATTACACCAATTGAACTAGCCCCTTGGTAAGTACATTTAAGACTTGTGTTAAGGGTGCTAGTCAACGTATATTTAAGAAATATATACTTATTATATATATAGATAAATACGTATATAGCATATATAATCAGCAACGAGACTAGAAAGCAGAAGAAAAGCGTAGTTCTTAACTCTGCTTCCACCGGGAATCGAACCCGGGACCTCACGATAGCGTTCAGGTGGCTAACCAACCGCGCCACGGAGGTCGTCAAACAACCATTAACTCTTGGAGTGATAACAGAGGTTCAGGCATCTATCTCCACTCCACATATCAAGCAAAAGGTTGTCACAATTAATAAAAGCTTCTCTCTCTCTCCCTAGCCTTTTTCAACCCCTTTTTTGGGTGTAGGCCTCCTTTAGCAAACGCCAACTCTGTCGATCTTGGGCTCTCTGTATCCATTTGCTTCCAGCTGTTCGTTTGACGTCGTCAACCCAACGCATTTGTGGTCTTCCTTGAGGGCGCTTTTCTTCCCAAGGCCTCCACTCTACAAGAGCCTTAGCCCATGAGCCATCTTTTCGGGCAACATGACCAGCCCATTCCCACTTAAGTCTCTTGACACGAAGGACAACATCTGTGACTTTACTTTTCCTTCTAAGCCATTCGTTGCGCTTTCTGTCCTTTAGAGTAACACCTACCAGTTTTCTCTCAACAGCTCTTTGGGCAACTTCTAATTTGTGCAGAATATCTTTTGTAAATACCCAAGTCTCTGCTCCGTACGTGAGCACTGGTAGTAGGCACTGGTCGTGTATGCGGGCTTTCTGTTCAGCGGAGATGTTCATGTCGAAGGCAAATTTCAGTTTTGAGTAAGCTGCCCATGTAAGTCTTATCCGCCGGTTTATTTCATTTGCTTGATTTTCTTTGCCCATAACTATCTCCTGTCCTAGATACACATACTTTGCGACTCTTTCTATGGTGATATTATTAACCATAATATCTGTGCAGTCTTGAGAACAGTTCGTCATTACTTTAGTTTTATCAAGATTCATCTCAAGACCACAACTTTTTGAGGCATCACTTAGTTCCTGTATCATGACCTGGAGCTCTTCTGGTTGATTGGAAAACAAAGCTATGTCGTCAGCGAATCTTAGGTTATTGAGCCATTTTCCCTCTACATTCAGACCTCGTCGCTCCCAATGAAGTTTTTTGAAAATATCTTCCAATACCAATGTGAACAGTTTTGGAGAAAGGGTGTCACCTTGTCTCACTCCTCTCTCAATTCTCACTTTGTTCGTTTCTGGTGGTAGAATTATTTTCATTGATGCATTGTTGTAGATGTTTTTGATGAGGTCAGTGTATCGAAAGTCAATTCGGGCATTTTGCAATGACTCAATAACTGACCAAGCCTCAATTGTATCGAATGCCTTTTTGTAATCTATGAATGCTATCCACAAAGGCATCTGGTATTCTGTAGCTTTTTCGATTACAATTCTCATGGCTAATATGTGGTCCATAGTTGAATATCCACTTCTGAAACCGGCCTGCTCAACTGGTTGGTAAAAATCAAGCTTTTTGGTCAAACGGGTAGTTATTACTTTGGTGAATAGTTTGTACAGCTGTGACAACAAACTTATCGGTCTGTAGTTGTTCAGATCAGCCTTATTTCCCTTTTTGAATAAGAGGATCACCGAAGCAGACTCCCATTTTTCAGGTACTCGGCCTTCCTGGAGACACCTATTGAACAACAGTTTTAGCCAGTTTATCACCAAGTCTCCTCCGAGTTTGACCATTTCAATTATTATGTTGTCCTCTCCAGGGGCTTTCCCGTTCGAAATTTTATCCAAGGCTTTCCCAATTTCCTCACAAGTGATATCTGGAACATCTTCTGACCCTACGTTTAGTACTTTTCTTCCAATCTGTTCTTTAGTTCTAGGTGTTCGAGATTTATACAGATCTACGTAGTACTCTTCTACGACCTTTAAAAGCAGATTTTGTTCGGTCACTAGGGTTCCGTCTTTATCCCACAGCTTAGTGATCAATTGTGTACCTGGTTTCAGGGCTTTCATGAACACTTTTGGTCCTCGATGGCGGTTGATCACTTTCTTGACAACAGTTTCTCGGTACTCCTCTATGTCTTTTTCCACTTTCTTTCGGACTTGTTTACATAGGTCTTTAAAAGAGTCGTTGTTATGTAAGCCTTTGTTAATTAAAGCCCGTCTCTTGTCCAGCAGGTCCATTGTATCTAGGCTTAACTTTTGATTTCTTGGCCTTTTGCATGTAGCCAGTTCCTTTGCTACTTCGCTAAAAGTTTTGCTCAAAGCAGCAAGACATTGATCCGCATTTAGAGAAGTAGGTTCCACTATTTCTAGTTTCTTTTTGATTTCTGTTTGATACGTATCTTTGTTGGCCAAAATGACTTCAGGCTTTATTTTCAGGCTTTTCCTCTTTATCTTAGTGTACCTTTCTAGCTTAGCATCAATTTGGATCCATCCACGGATCATGCGGTGGTCACTTCCTGTGTAGAAGCTGTTCAAAACTGTAACATCTTTTACTATGGATTTGTGGCTACATAAGAGGTAATCTATTTCGTTACGAAACCTCCCTCCAGGTGATATCCTAGTCCACTTTCGATGAGGGCGTTTTTGGAAGAAAGAACTCATATGAAAGAGCTTTTCTTGCTCAAGAAAGTTAGCTAACTCATCACCTCTTGGGTTTCTTTTACCATAACCAAATTTTCCCATCATAGTTTCAGAGTCGTCATATTTCGTACCGATTTTAGCATTAAAGTCACCAGTGACAACGGTGTAGGTTGTTTTTATTCCCTTCATGCACTTGGTGATGTCCTCGTATATTTGCTCAACCTCTGTGTCGTCAGCTGCACCTGAAGTAGTGGGAGCATACACTTGAATCACTTTCAAGGATACATTTCTTGATATTTGCAGATTGACATAAACAACCTTATCTGAAATTGAATTAATGTCTTTTCTAATTCTGTACTACAGAGGAACAGATTCTGGTAGAACCGAGCATGGGGTGGCTTTACTGGTTCACAAACGTCTGACTAAATGCATTAAAGACATTAATTCAATAAAAGCTTACTTTAACCTATATAATATGTGTCCAAGGTTCTATCCACCCAAAAGGGGAAGAGACAGTGAATATATGACTGTAATATTTCGTCACATTGTCGATAAAATTCATGGTTTCCCAATACTCCGAAGACTGACAAGGGAGTCTTAAAAGATAAAATACGTCGTAAATAACGGCCGTATCTCCGTATTTTTCGGCTCTCATATTTATGGCTATATGTGTTTATATGTATGTGAGGAAATATAGTATAAGGAAATATACTTATATCCAAAGAAGCTGTAGCCGAATGGTTAAGACTTGTGACTTCTTATTGAAGGTCCTAGGTTCAAATCCCGGCTCTGGCATGTACCAATGAATGAAATTTAAACGAGTTTTTCATTTATGTATATAATTTGCAGTCGTTAGGTGAAGGAAAACATCATGAGAAAACCTGCATATTCCTAGATATATGTTATAGCCAGTGCCTGTATACAGCGATACGGTTCACTACCTATCACGTTGGGTGCTGTCTATCTAGTGAAACGCGGGCTTTAAGTGGCTCATACCTAACATGCCTTTCGGTGATGAACACTCAAGCCTGTGCTAGTCTGGGACGTAAAAAGAATGCTAACTAGCTGCCGTTCTTCCTGGAATGTCGTTGAAAGCGACTTAGGGACTAGGGGTAGATAGGATCTATTGGATCAATAGCAAACTGTCACCAATGTTCCATTATGACAACTAACCGCAATATTCTTGCTAAAAAGTCACCTAGGAAGATTTGGGTGTAGGTATATTTATATAAAAATGTCCACCCCGAAAGGGATTAAAGGACACGAATTTGTGTATTTATATATGTATGTATTAATTTAAAACAAAAACAATACTACATATACATTAAGAACATGTATTTAAACCACATCTTATATTTCCCTAACCTTTAATATTCTCACTGAGATAAAGCTCAACAATTCCTAAACCCCTGCCTGCTTCTTTACGAAATCACGTCGTAAATATCCGTGAATTATGACGAGAGGCTTCGATATTTGAAATAACCTTTTCGGGTTTCACCATTAGTCACTCGGAGACATGTTTGATAAGGCTGTACTTATACGGCCCAATGTATTTGGTTTTATTGAATGTGTCCTGATTTATTAGATGGATGTATCCGTGATCTCTGCCTACCCCACTACAGATGGGGTGAGATGTATATGTGTGTATTGTTAGGGATGATTTTATACATATATACATACATATAATCACGCCTCTACGTCTCTTATGGGATAGGCAGAGACTATCGATCGCCACCTGTAATGATTTTGACATATCTGAAATCCCAATAGTCTATAACGTAATCAGAATGATCTAGCTGCCTTTCTATCATTCGAGAGACTTCTAAGACACTTTTGACGACCTCCGTGGCGCGATTGGTTAACCACCTAAACGCTATGTGAGGTCCCGGGTTCGATTCCCGGTTGAGGAAGAGTTAAGAACTACGCTTTTCTTCTGCTTTCAGTCTGGTTGATGATTATAAATGCTATAAATGCATTTATCTATATATAATATTTATATATTTCTTAAATATACGTTGACTAATACCCTTAAATCAAGTCTTAAAATGTGCTTACCAAGGGGCTAGTTCAATTGGTGTAATAGTGTCCTAAATCATCATTATTACTTAGGTTAAATAGAATCTATTGGGCGATAAGCTATCGACTTGTCACTAATATTCCGTATGACAATCACAATATTCATGCTAAAAAGTGACCTAGAAATAATCGTATCACTGAGGTTATATCCATCCTGAAATAGAATATGTTCGTGAATGTATATGTATTAATAGATATGATTTAATTAGTAATTTAAGTCTGCGTAGTAATAGAATACCTAGCTTTTGTTCCTCAATAACGTAGGAGTAATTGAAAATATTGAGCGATAGATTATCATATGAAAAGTAATATTTAGCATTATTACTATATTTTGTGTGAATAAGCTAATAACCCTGATATTTCAAGCTTTTGAAATATGAAAATGCATCGCTTTTTGATTTTGGAAAATAATTAAAAGCTCATGAAAAAGGATGAAATGTGCACCAAAATATAGCTAACCGCACAGCAAAATATAGCAAAGGTTAGGTTTGGGTTGGGACTGTATTATTTTGGTGTGTAAAACAGTATTTTTTAGTAGTAGATTAACACAATATTCTTAAAGTCGTGCAAGGTGCAAAATTACTCTTACAAAAAAACTGCGTGGCTTAGTCATTTGGGCCTTGACTTTACTATCACTATCATTAGGTACAGGATTTAAACCTCACAGCATGTGCCAATAGAAAATATTTTCCAATTTACTGCGGTGCGTGTTAGGAAATATCGTGAGGAAACCTAATTGTTCCCCCAACATGTAATAGTTAGTGCTTGTAAATAGCGACATGGCTTATCACCTGTCACATTGAGTATGAACTATCTGGTCAACACGTGGGTTCGAGATGGTCATGAAACTACTTTCTTTATAGTTGAGAAGATAGGGTGTCTTAACCTCATACTACCCAGTGAAAGCATCTATTGTATTCTTTTATTTTATTTAATCAAAAAAAGTACAGTAAAAACACTAGAAAAGTAACATTAACAACAATTAATACATATTACTTAATTGATTTGCATGCTTAAATTTGCAATAACATAACCAGCCCCCTTTTATGCCATAGAAAACAATCGATACATTTACAAGAGTGTGTATGAGGAGGTGTATGATCTCCAAAAAGGGGCATCTGTGATCTCTGCAAACCCCTTTAAAATGAAACGAGCATATTTGTATGTATGCTATTATCTCTTAAGAAACAAACTTTAAATAACTTTTACAGTCAAGTTCTTTATTCGATAAAAGAAATCGATGCATATAATCGATATATGTATATATATATATACTATATGATTATGAGAAGATGTATGAATGTCAATGAAGCTAAAATGGTCTGTCAGGATCGGGACAAAAGGGGGCGTTATGTGTATGTATGTATTTATAATTGATATATCCGTTAAAAAGGCGTATAAATGTGGCGTACCAAGTTCTGAATACAAATGTTGAAGACAAAAGTCACTTAGTGAGTGGGCGATATTATCAATTATTATTCGGCGGCGGTTTAGCCAAAGAATACATCACATCTCTTCAATAAGGCTTAGGGTGAGGCTTCGGTGACGAGATTAACGTATTGTATAGTGTTATTTATTACATTCCTTTTATTAAAGTTTATGTAAGGTTGTTGAAAACCTCCGTGGTAGCGGTTAATCACCTGAACGCTTATCGTGAGGTTTCGGGTTCGATTCCCTGTGGAGGCAGTCTGAACTGTAGTAGTTCTTAAACTACGATTTTATCCTGATTTTCAGTCTGGTTCTTGATTATAGACCTATACTATATAATTATGTATGTATTCTATTTATAGTAAGAATAATGTTTGATATTATACTAATAAATTAATAATTATTAAATATACGTTGACGAGTACCCTTAACACAAATCTTTTTATTTTATTTTATTCTTTATTAAGCCATTCACCACTAAGGTTATGTCGGCTGAAGTACAAACACTGATGCCACGGCGTTTGAACTTCTTGTTATTGCATCGCCATGGCTACACCAACGCCGCCAGCTGCTACAACCGAAGAAAAACGAAATCGCAGCTCCGATTCTTCTCTTCCTTGCTCTTCGGTTCGTTCCAGTTGAGGATCCAAATCTTATCCCAAAGCGAACATATTTAGCCAGTTTAGCATCACCATTGACTAAATATTCTGCCGAAAATAATTATTTGTATTTTCAACTTTCACTGAGCTGCTGACTTTGTTAACGCACCATAGACGACTGAACACAAATTTTAAATTCACACAAATATTCAATTGGAGTTATAGTGGCCTAAATATATTTCTTATTTTTTTATACTATTTTGGCCAAAGACCATCAAATTACTAAGTAAATGGTGCAAACTCTGACCACCCCGGAAGGGTATAATGCATATGTATGTTTGCATTGCTCTTATATATCATCATAATGATAAAATATCTTTAACATAACTACCAGGTTCATATAGAATACAGTCAGATAAATAAAGTAAATAAATAAAATTCCTTGTATTCACACTAGACGCAGTAACACAAGTAGACACAAATAGAGAAAAGAATTAATATATACATAATAATTTACATTTATGGAACCAAGCGCACATGGCAACCCCGCGCAAGTGTGAATAGGATTTGTCTCAGCTAATGTTAATTGTGTGAAATTCACACTGCCATGATAGACGCCAAATTGAGGAAGGGAGACGTTAAAAGTTCCTATAACCGAGTGTGTATGAATGTCAATGAAGCGAAAGTAGTTTGTCAGTGTCATCCGTGATCACTGTCTACTCTTCTACAGAGAAACGGTCGTGATGTATAATAGTTGGCGTGATTGGTACAATCATGGGCAATTTTAAGTAACTTTTACAAGAAAAACGGGACTTATCACGTAACACTACATAGTATAAAAGTCGCTTACTTTGTACCTATGTCCCTTTGTACGCTTAAATCTTTGAAACTACGCAATGGATTTTGATGCAGTTTTTCAGTTCAGTTTTTTTTTAATAGATAGAGTGATTCAAGAGAAAGGTTTATATGTATATTAACATCCATTAAATAGTGGAGTAGGCTATATATTTTATATCAGTGCGAAACCGGAGCGGTTGGCTAGTATTTTATAAACAAAGTATTACCTTTGTTACCCGACGTTTCGGCCATATTGCAATGGCCTTGGTTACGGGTAAACTAGAATTAATTGATCGATAGCAGCTTACGACACAGCGGTTAATAAGATAGCCAATACATACCACCCTATTCACGTGTCAGCAAGCATCAAATTACTAAGGATGATTTCTCTGCCTACCCCTCTACTGAGAATCAGGCGTGATGTGTATGTATGTAGGATGAATTAAGAACATTTCATTTCTTACACTAGTCTGGGACGTAAAAAGAATGCTAACTAGCTGCCGTTCTTCCTGACATGTTTAGGAGGCGACTAAGGGACTAGAAGTGAATTGATTCTATTAGGCAATGGGCTAGCAACCTGTGACCAATATTTCAAATGACATAAAAATCCCAATGTTTTGTTAGTAAGTAACAAAGGAGATGTTTTCATATGTTCAAAGTTTTGTCCATCCCGATAAAGATCGAAAGATGTGAATGTATTTGTACATATGTAATTTGACGAATGAAGAAGAAATGATATAAGAACATTTTTTGTTTTCAATGGACCGCTTAGTTTTCTATCTAATTTAACTGCTGAGTAGTAATACATATATTTAGCATTCTATTGACTTGAACCATTTGTTTTTATGTTTCTTGCGTTGTTTGTCCTCATAGTAATTTTATGTACATTTTCGTTATAAAATAATATTAACAAACTTTTTTCCTGACTAACAATATATTTTTATGCGAAAATATACATAGAAAAACTACAATGCAGGAAAATATCGTAAGGAAACCTTCTTTTTCCCAAATTTAGTAAGCTTGTAAACGCTGACATAGCTTACCACCTATCACATTAAGTACTGACTATCTGGTCAGCACGTGGTCTTAAAGTGGTCATAGAATTACTTACTACCTTCGCAATTGAGACACCTCTGACTACCCTTAATGGTCGTGACAGCGTTTGTTCACCACCATAACCTCACCCTAATCTCGTCTGGTACATATTAAATAGGGTTTCTCTGAAAAATATTCCTAATTCGTAAAGACATCGTTCACCCTTATTTTTATTTATGTCAACATTAATATTCGTTAAGCATTGTTTAGCTTTGAGATATTGGCCTGTGCTATTGGGATGTAAAAAGAATGGCAACTAGCTGTGTTTCTTTTCGGTTATAAGTTTACATTGAGTGATGAAGGAACAATATATGTAGGTGAAAAGGAAAGTTGGTTAAATAGGGGCCGGCCCAATAAGACATATGATAGATGTCATATTGAAAAAGGGTGACGTTAGAAGTACCTATAAACGCTGAGTGTATGAGAAGGTATATGATCGATGAAGTGAAAGTGGTTAGTCAGGATAAGGACAGCTGGGAGTCTGTAGTATATGCCTACCCCTCTACAGGAAATTGGGTGTGATGTGTATGTATATAATATGTTACTTTAATAGCCATTTTTTGGCTACATGTTACCATTTTTCTATATCAATGCCATTATAACATCAAGAGCTATATTAAATAAACTGCAGAGTTATTATTATCGTAGACCTGTTTACACTGAAATGAATAGAAAGATTGAAGATCTAAAAGATAATTTTATGATAGGAAGGATTATACATACTTACATATTCTTCACGACTTGTGTATGCATACTGCTTTTCTTATGTTATTGTATTCAGAGGCTTGAGAATTTCAAAGGCATGTTAAGTATGAGCCACTCAAAGCTCGCGTTTCACTAGAATATGTAGCACTTTTAACCCAACTTTTACTCTTCGACGACCTCCGTGGCGCGATCGGTTAGCCGCCGGAACGCTAATCGTGAGGTCCCGGGTTCGATTCCCGGTGGAGGCAGAGTTAAGAACTACGCTTTTCTACTGATTTCCAGTCTGGTCATTGATTATTATGCTATATATGCATTTATCTACTATATATAATATGTATACATTTCTTAAATATACGTTGACTAGTACCCTTAACACAAGTCTTAAATGAACTTACCAAGGGGCTAGTTCAATTGGTGTAATAATGTCCAAATATTATTATTATTACTCTTCAAGTCTCCGTCTACCCTATAGAGCCTTAACGTCAAAGGGAAGGTACCTAGTCACCTTTAACAAGCCTACCCTTAGCATAATGGAAGGAAGGCATTACTTCTAATGGATTTTTAATGACTACTCGACACATCTGGCTAAAATTACTACTAGACAGACGTTATGCCATCATCAAACTGTATGTATGTGTGTGTCACATATACATATTATATTAAATTTTATGTATGATTGTTGACGACCTTCGTGGCACGAATGGTTAACCACCTGAACGCTAATTGGGAGGTCCCGGGTTTGATTCCCGGTGGAGGCAGAGTTAGTTAAGATCTACGCTTTTTGCTTTCCAGTCTGGTCGTTGATTATAATAATAATAATAATAATGCATCGAATTATACGGTGAGGGAAAACATCGTGAGGAAACCTACCTGTTCGTCGAACAGGTGATAATGGCAACATGACTTACCTGTCACATTGAGTGCTGACTACCTGGTCAATACGTGGGTTCGAAGTGTCCATAGAATTACTACTTACGCAATTGCGGAGATGGAAACCTGAACCTCTAATTACCTCGCATGGTTTAATGGTCGTGAACGCGTTTTTTTTCTGTATATTTATTATAGATAATCACATTTATATATGTATATCATATATAAATCAACGAACAGACTGAAAAACAGAAGAAAAGCGTAGTTCTTAACTCTGCTTCCACCGGGAATCGAACCCCTCACGTTTAGCGTTCCGGCGGCTAACCGATCGCGCCACGGAGGTCGTCCTTTATGAAATAGTTTTGCTCTCTTCAACTCTAGCTACCCTTAACGATAACATTGAAGCGAAATCTATTAGCAACTCCCTCTGTGGGCAGACAGTGTGTACTATCCATTAGCAAGTCAAATAAAGGCTTCGCACACTACCTGAATGAATAATTCATGTCGTGTGAAGTTAGCTTAAGGTTTGCGGTCATAAATGCACAGATTGGAATGCCCTGTGAAAGTTGGGGATGGGTTAAAGATGAGTGTTTACGACTATTAACCCTTGCGAGGTAGTCAGAGGTTCAGGTTGGTTATTTATTATATGTGTTATAAATGTAAATTATACTAATTTATTACTTATATTTTACAAATGAATTTTAGAAACATTAAAAGGAAACCATTATTAACGGGTTAGTCTTATACATATTGATTTCAAATGGTCAGTGGCCGTATTTACGTCCTAAATACGTAGATAAATACCATACATACATGTATAAATTCATGTCTGTATGTCCCGAACGGGATAAGCAGAGACTATCGATTGCCACCTGGAACAGGTGACAAATCTCTTTTGCTTCACTCACACCCATTAACCTTCTCATACATGCTCTGCTGTTCTTCACACTACATACACCCGCCTTGAGAAGAATGTCTCTAATTTGATCTGTATAAGTTCTACGTGGCCTACCCCGTCCAACTCTACCTTCCACTTTGGCTTAATAGATTCCTTTCATCCATCCGCTCCATGTGCCCAAACCACCTTAAAATACCGTTCTCTATTTTCGTCACTACATCTTCTTTCATACCACAATAATATACAGGGTGGCGCATTCAAAACGGTCAGTATGGGAAAGTCTGAAACTATAAGAGATACGAAGATTTGTTCTTAGGAACCATGTCACCGATTTTGATAAAAATAAAAACTGCATTCTTACTTTCTTTGAAAAAATAACTGTATCCAGTACGGGAATCGAACCCGGTTACTTTGAAAAAATATTTTGGTCCTTTTCACTTTTTCTTTTTAAATATCGATTGTGTAGGTCTTAAGCTGTAAATGTCTCTATGAAACATGGTGTCGAAAATGAATAAAATGCATTGTTTTGGCATATTTTAATTTATCATAGTAGTTTACATACACCGTAACAATATTTAACAGACATGTAAAATTGTCTCTATGGCTGTTTGTAGTTTTGTACTTCCTTACTTGTTACATGCACCATATCATGTGGCATTAGCATTGCATTATTCCTTTAAGGAGGTTTTGTTAGCTACAGTAATCAAAAACTAACAATCTATTGAAAAGACCACTCACAGTGACGTTAATAATAATAATAATAATAAAAGCATTTATTTACAGCAACAAAAACATACACAATACAAACATTTTACAAATCAAACCTACGAACTAGGAGGTATAGCTTGTGCATGTTATTGTCGCAGCAAAAGGGTTCTAACTCAGCTTGGTATGTTACGTTTAGTGGCAAACGCAACGCTGATATTACGTTAGAACCAACAAGAGGGCAAAATTAACAATAAGAGCTTAATAAACATACATATTAATAAGTGTAAACTATATATAAATTATTGTGTTACATATTGTAATAACATATTGAAATTATACATACAGTATATAAATGTTTTTTAATGCTTATATTATGTGTACGATACATGTATTTACAAATACATACAATACAAAGATATTCAACGTAAAATATGAGAAAAATTAATGTGTCACAATTACATGTTATTGTCCAGTCAACACAGTGTAGCGGCCGGATCGAGGGGCAACGTTGGGAGCACACGCCTCTTTTTGCTGGCTGAGAAAATGTTCCTTGAGTAACCGTTTTAGTTTTGGCTTAGACGTTACCTGCCTCATCGGTGGAGGGATGTTATTCCAGCACTTAGAGGCGGCGTACTTGAAAGCACCCCTGAAGGCAGTGGTGCGGTGTCGGGGCAGTACAAACGGCGGCACACAAGCGCGATGATCTAAAATGCTGGGATCGCCACGTTAATTTGTCGAATAAGGCCGTACGCTGTCAAGGCATAATTGAGCTTGGACAATACCAAAGTCTCGCAAAGCCTGACCCGCAAGTCTACACTCAGAAACCCCCGACACTGATATAAAACCCGCAAACGATGGAAGCACGCAGAAACCAGCTGAGCGACGTGCTTCTCAAACCGCATCCCACTATCCATCACGACACCCAGACTTCGAGCCTCCTCCACCCTGTCTATGGCGACACTGTTGACGCGAATACGTGGCCCCCTCATCAAGACACCAGACACCATTCGCTGGCTGCCCAGCACCATGTACTTGGTCTTGACAGGGTTGAGGACCAGACAGTTGCTTACAGACCAGTCATACACCTTTCTCAAGTCCTCATTTAGTGCTTCTATAGCAGAGTCAAAATTATTAATGTCAATATGTGTGTAGAGTTGAATGTCATCGGCATAGATATGATATTTACAGGTAGTTATGTGTAGTGCAATGTCTGAGGTATATAAAATAAATAATAATGGACCTAGGATAGAGCCCTGTGGGACTCCCCTACTAGTCGTGTGAACTGTCGAGTGTATTGTGGTACCATCTGGCCTTGTCAATGAAACTACTTGTTTGCGTCCGTTTAAATATGTTTTGAACCATTCAATAGTCAAGTCGTTAAAACCGTAATATTTTAATTTTGCCAATAGGAGGTCAATGTTCAAACAGTCAAAAGCACGGGAATAGTCCAATAGCACGAGTATTGTTGCGCTATGATTGTCCTCGTTTGTCAAAATGTTGTCAAATACGTCCATCAATGCAGTGGTGGTGCTACGCTGTCTCCGAAAACCAGATTGATAAAGTGGTAGAATGTTGTGTGTATGTATGTACTCTGTTACCTGCCCATGCACCACCTTCTCAAGGATTTTAGACAAATAAGGCAAAATACTGATAGGCCTCAAATCCGAAACAACAGCAGGGTCGCCAACCTTAGGGATTGGCCTAATCGTTGCTGTCTTCCATGCCTCTGGGAAGATACCCGACGCGATGGAAGCGTTCACAAGCCCCGTTATAGTTTCCAGCATTTCTGGCATCATCAGGTGAACCATGTCCCTTGATATACCATCATAACCGATTGCATCACTCTTAATGGACCGGATCACCCTAGCCACGAACGCCTCACTCACCGTATGCAACCCAAAAGTCGAAGAGCCGAAACGACCCTCATGAAAAGAGCGGAGAAGAGCAAGTGGGGATGATGTGGGGCCTGGGGTGTCAAGGAAGTGTTGTGCAATGGTGTTTGGGTCGTCAAAGTGTGGTGGTAGTTCTTGTTTGGGCTTAAAGTCCACAACAGAATTGCGTAGTGTTTTCCAGAGAACTTTCGGGGTCTTTAGGTATTTGTTTACGTGAAATTCAAAGTAAGCTCTCTTTTCTGCTTGCATACATGTGTTCACAAACTTTCTCAGGTCCTTATACTCTTGCAAATGATGCTCATGTTTAGATTGTTTGTATTTGTTATGTGCTCTATTTCTTAATTGCATCAGATGCCTGATATTGCTTGTGAGCCACGGTTTGTGTTGTGAGTCATGTTTACCCTTAAAGGATGTCAGAGGTGCATGTCGGTCAAACAGCATAGCCACCAAAGCATTAAGATGAACCACTTTGTCATTAACAGTGTCATGGCGTTGTAACACAGTCCAGTCAATTAGTCGTAAGTCATTGTTGAATTTATTAATGTCAATATGTTTGATAGGGCGATATGTTATGGTTTTTCTGAGCTGCTTCTGCCTGGCTATTTTTATTGTGGTAGTTACAATAACATGCCCACCCAGCTCAGGTATACGTGTTGTGTCTGTGTTGATGACGCGAGCTGACGATTGGCAACAGATTAAATCAATCAGGGTTGCACTGTGACTGGTGAAATGTGTCGGCTGACTAACCATGTTCCTAAGTCCCATTGTAGTTAAAAATGTCAAAAGTTGTTTCGTCAATGCACATTGCGAGTCCAAAATATTAATATTAAAGTCACCTAAAAGAATTATATGTTCGTACGAGTTAAATGTGGTCATGGTTTCTGTCAAAGCGTCAAAGAATGTAGCTGCGTCCACCCAGTTAGGCCGATAGGCGGTGCCCACCAGCACCCTCACGGTGCCGATGCAGACCCTCATCCACATCTGCTCCACGGTGGGATGGGACGACGGATGACGCAGCACTGTAGCCCTCAAGCATGTCTTGGTGTAGAAGCCCACTCCGCCGCCGCGCGCCCTGGTGCCGGGCGGCCGCGGGATGTGCGAGAGGCGGTAGCCCGGGAGCCGCGGTGCCCCGGCGCTGCCGCGGCCTCGGAGCCAGGTCTCGTTCACCGCCAGCAGGCACGGGTCTAGGTTCGCCACCGCGACCTCGAGCTCATCGTGTTTTGTGTTCAGCGACCCAGCATTAAACAGTCCAAGTTTCAAAAATTTTCGGTCAGGCATGTTAAAGTTGAAATGTTATACTAGTAAAATAAATCGTAGAGTACCCGCCACATAAGGTGGCAGTAGCCAAACTTGGAACTAAATTTGACGTTTCCGCCATTGCGTGTTATTTTGTATGAAAGGTAAATTTAGTATTACCAGCGTTGTGTTTTTTGCCCACTCTTTGTAATTTTTATGTTTGTTAAGGGTGATTATAATAAATTGATTTCTGGAGTTTCTTGTTAGTTCTTCTCCAAGGGTCTCCGCTGAACTTCTTCTTCTCAATCGTTACGCTCTTATCAGAGCGGTCGTGGTCTTCATGACGTGGCATCTTGAGCAGCCGAAATGGTTGGTGAACTAACCTCGGTAAAAATATGTAAAGACAATGCTCAGTGCCATGTTTGAAATAGTTTTTTTACATACATACATACACATCACGCCTGATTCCCTGTAGAGGGGTAGGCAGAGATCACGGATCCCCATTTGTCCCGATCCTGACAGACCACTTTCGCTTCATTGACATTCATACATTCTCTAATACACTCTCGGCGGTTATAGGTACTCCTAACGTCACCTTTTTTCAATATAGCGTCTATCTGACTGTTACATATATGTCTTATTAGGCCGGCCCCTACGTAACCGCCCTTCCACTTCACTCATATATATTCCTTTTGTCAATATATAGTTTTTTTAATTTGTACTTAGATCATAAAATAACTTTCAAAGAGAGCTTATGATAGGGCCTATTTTGAATAAAAATATTTTGACTTTTGACTTTGGTATATTAATTTGTTTTATTTGAGTTTATAGCTCTGCAACCAAAGATCGTTACAAATGAAACCATAATATAATGTATCGAGCCGTATGGCACAGTGAGTGCTAGTTTTGGCGTGTTTACTGGCAACACTGGATTACGCGACTGTGGCGACGCCTCCAACTGCCACCTTATGTGGCGGGTACTCTAAGCCGCACTTCATACCACCCGACCGCACCCCGACGCAAAACCCCAAAGACCGTATCTACAAATGAGCACCGTATTAAGTAATGAAAATAGCAAAGTACTTGAGATATTACACATATAAATGTGGGATGTAGTTCATATTGTATAATATTGTTGAGCATTAAATGTTATGTGATTGACCACAATAAATAAATAAACAATGTTTATATATAAAAGAAAATAATTATAAATAAATACAATAGGTAAATTATAGAAGTTATTTTTAAAGATACAGTTTAGGGCAACCTCATGTTTTTCCGCAATGCGATAACACACACAAGCCATAACCATACAAACAACATTCAAAATTACAACACGAAGTAAACAATATGCACAATTAATTAACATTAAACAAAAGTAATAACAAGACAAAAAACACAATATAAGTAGCATGCCGTATCCGCATGCGACGAAACTAGGAGGGCGGGGCCTTGCCAGCAGCCGAGAGCTCATCCAGCACCTGCAAGCTGCGCAGCCAGACAGGACGGCTGCTGGGCCCACGGCGAGCGAACACTCGCCCTCCGCGGACCCACACCGACTGCCACCGAAAGGTGCGCAGCAGACGCTCCCTGGCCCTCGCCAACAACACCCGATTCGTCGTAGTGAGGCGCTCGTTGACATAAACGCGGCTCGCCTTGCTTTGGCGCACGATGTCGCCAGCATCACACCAACCTTCCGACACCAACTTGTCCCTCACTTCCCGCCGAACGAACTTCACCACGATGGGCCGCGGCCGTAGTGGGGATGCGGAATGCGCCGGCGCAGCGGGGTCGGGTGACCGCTCAGTATTAAGAGAGCGCGATGCACCGACGCGCGTCGCCTCCACGATATCGCGCGCCTCCATTGTTACGCCGGCTTTCTGCGCTATGCACAACACGATGTGCTCCAGCGACTCGCCCGGCAGCTCCTGCACCCCCGCGACGTCCACATCGCACACGAGGCCAGCCTGCTCCGTGTCGTTGAGCCGCTCCCGCAGCTGCCGCACGGCGTCCTCGAGCTCCGGCGGCGCAGACGCACCCGCCGGCCGCTCCCGAGACGATTGCAGCTCGTCGCGCAGCTGCTGGTTCTCGGCGCCGAGCGCAGCGACCTGGGCGCCAAAAGCCGCTATGGACGCCCTCATGTCGCGCTGCTCCTCAGCCACAGCCGCGAGTGCAGAGGCCACCTCGGCCTTCACGTGGCGCACCACCGCCTGCACCAGCCTGGCCTCGAGCTCTGCGGTGAGCTGCGCCCTACTGGCCTCCAGCTTGGCATCGAACCGCTCCGCACTAGCTGCCAGCTTGGCGTCGAGCAGAGCGGCTATTGCCACCAGCGTCACGGGCGCCGGGGACGCAGGCTTCACCGCGAGCGACACGCCAAGGCCGGAACGGTCAGCCCCCGACTCACCCGCAGAAACCTCACCGACGACGGAGCAGTCGACGTCCTCGCACGACATATCGACGTCGTGCTGGTGGCGCACCGGGGTGTCGTCGGCCCTTCGGCGGCCCACGGTCACGTTGTCGCAGCGGGGGCAGCGCCAGCCGCGGCGCAGGCTCTCCAGCGAAGCGGAGTACCGCGCCGCCGACATGCCCACGCAGCCATGGTGGAAACGCGCGCTGCAGAGCACGCACACCAACATCTCCTCACTCCCTACCGGTGATTTGCAGGCCTCGCACTTCATTTTTATAGAATTAAACAAGTTTAAAATTAAAAGTCTTTGTTCTAAATTTAAAAAAGAAACCGTTAATTTATAATTATCAATTTTTAACACTAACACTTAAGATTTATGAGAATTAACACTATATCCACATACACAACACAATACTACACAACATATAAATAAAATAGGAATATTACGATTTATTTCATTAAGAGCTCTTATGAACACGTGTATATATTTGTCGTTAAACAATATTAGCAAATTTTTTATGGGATTACGTTAAGGATGAATTTTACAAAACAAGCTATGACACCATTGAAGACCTAAAAGTAGCAATGAAAATACAAAATTCAATAGCAAGATCGTTACCTAAACGTGTTGAATATTGTATTGAAAACAACGGTAGTCACTTAGAAAACCTACTATGATAAACTAAAGTATGCCAAAACAATGCATTTTATTCATTTTCGACACCATATTTCATAGAGACATTTACAGCTTAAGACCTACACAATCGATATTTAAAAAGAAAAAGTGAAAAGGGCCAATTTAATTTTTCAAAGCAACCGGGTTCGATTCCCGTACTGGATACAGTTATTTTTTCAAAGAAAGTATGAATGCAGTTTTTCTTTTTATCAAAATCGGTGACATGGTTCCTAAGAACAAATCTTCGTATCTCTTATAGTTTCAGACTTTCCCATACTGACCGTTTTGAATGCGCCACCCTGTATATTAGGTAGATTTATAAAAGCCAGTAAGAAGCGGGATTAACCCAGTGGGTAAGACCTCTGACTTCTTAAGCGAAAGGTCCTAGGCTCGAATCCCGACTCTGGCATGTACCAATGAATGAAATTTTAAAACGTGTGTTTCATTTACGTACTTAATTTACAGTCACTAATGGTGATGGAAAATATCGTGAAGAAACTTGCTTTTCCCTCGAGATAAGTAGTAGCCAGTGCCTGTAAATGGTGTCTATCACAATGGGTGCTGTCTATCCAGTGAAACGCGGGCTTCGAGTGACCTATACCTAACATGCCTTCGAAACTTCGGAGATAGGCACTCAAGCCTCTGACTACCCCGCTATAATAAAAAAAGATGTATGTATACACAAGTCGTGAAGCGTATGTATGTACTATCTATTTTTTTTATAAATAGCATAAAGCCTACCTAATATAGTGCTTGTAAATAGCGACATGGCTTACCACCTGTCACATTGAGTACTGACTGGTCAACACGTGGGTTCGCTACCTATAGAATTACTACCTTCGCAATTGCGGAGATGGACACCTGACCCTCTGACTACCCTTAGGGTTAATTCGTGAAGGCGTTTGTCTTATATAGTTTTAAGAGATTCGTGATTTATACTCTTGATTAATAACTAACGGGACTTATCGCGTATGTTTTCATATAATAAAGTTACCTTTATTAACCCGACGTTTCGGCTACGTTGCAGCAGCCATGGTCACGGGCAGTCATTTTTATTATATAAAAACATACGTGATAAATCCCGTTAGTTATTAATCATGCGTTTGTCTTTTGTTTGTCTTTTGCCTACCTAATATATTATTTGTGAATGACGCAAGACATAGGCTTATAATATATACCTAAGGCATTCGATGTATCGATTCGTTAGTGGGAGTTTGGGATTAAAATAGAACTCAACTATGTGTGTCTTTTATCGCTTTGGGGTGGACTGAACTTTGGAAACTTATAAGTTGGTTGGTTTGACAAAACTTTGGAGTTGATGGCGTTGTTATAGATAGTTTTGTGTTGTACTCGAATAGAATATTAAATAGTAATAAATAGGCCATTGTAAAATAAATTCAATTTACTTAGATTTGATTTGATTTTAGAATTCGACGTAGCTCAGTTGTTTAGGGCTTGGCTCTGTATCAGTGGGTACAGGGTTCAAATCCCGTTCTAGCATGTACCAATGGAAATGAAGTTTAATGAATTTCTATGTACATTTTCGTAATAAAAACACATTTACGAAATGCGTTGAATTATACGGTGAGGGAAAACATCGTGAGGAAACCTACCTGTTCGTCGAACTGGTAATAGTTAGTGCTTGTAAATGGCGACATGGCTGACCACCTGTCACATTGAGTACTGACTATCTGGTTAACACGTGGGTTCGAGGTGTCCATAGAATTACTACCTTCGCAATTGCGGAGATGGCCACCTGAACCTCTGACTACCCCGCAAGGGTTAATGGTCGTGAATGCGTTTGTTTTTTGTTTTTTGTTTTACTTAGATTTGATGACTTTTGTGGTGCGATTGGTTCACCACCTGAATGCTAATCAACTCGGATTTGATTCCCAGTGGAGACACAGTTAAGAACTACGCTTTTCTTCTGCTCTCTAGTGTAGTTTATATACATATATCATGTATTTTTACTATATATGTGGGTGAAGTGGAAGGGCGGTTACGTTGGGCCGGTAAAATGAGACAAATTATAGTCAGATATACGCCATATTTAAAAGAATGACGTCGAAGGTATATGAATGTCAATGAAGCGAAAATAGTTTGTCAGGATCGAGACAAATGGGGATACGTGATCTCTACCTACCCCTCTACAGGCAATCAGACGTGATGTGTTTATATGTTTTATTCTATAAAAACATCTATATCTATATATAAAAAATATATATTATCCTTAACAAAATCTAAATTCATTAAAGATTATTTCTTTTTAATTCAATTATTATTAGTGTAATATTGTCCCAAATATTATAGTTATCACTATCACTACATAATATAAAACAAAGTTGCTTTCTCTGTCCCTATGTCTCTTTGTATGCTTAAATCTTCGAAACTACGCAACGGATTTTGATGTGGTTTTTTAAATAGATAGAGTGATTCAAGAGGAAGGTTTATATGTATAATAACATCCAATAGTGGAGTAGGCTATATATTTTATACCCGTGCAAAGCCGGAGCGGGTAACTAGTTTTATAATAATGTTAAGAAACACATCGATCGACAACGTAGACTTTTGCGGGTGGACAGGACCTTGTAGACATGCGAACATCTGCTTGGTCACTTATTAGCATGAATATTGGGTTGGTTTATTATATGGTTTCTTGGTGACAGATTGTTAGCCCATCGACCTATTTTTCATTGACTCCTAAATATAAAACAAAGGTATCCCTATAAAAAAAATCATACATACACATTCGCGTCCTTTAACCCCTTTTGAGGTTAACAGAAGCTTAGAGACATAATAATATATCTTGTTACTTTAAGTATACCTATCGAATACAAAATGCTGACGTATGATGAAATATTGTCTTTTGGCATTATGCTAAGAAAGGCATTTAACCGTGAAATGAGAGTGCAGTGAGCGGGAGATATTCTTATTACCACCCTTTGTTAGTTTGGGACTAAATTTACGTAACCATAGAACAGTCAGATTGACGCTATATGGAAAAAGGTGACGTTAGGAGTACCTATTACCGCCGAGAGGGTATGAGAGGATGTATGAATATCAATGAAGCGAAAGTGGTCTGTCAGGATCGGGACAAATGGGGATCCGTTATCGTTATCCCTCTACAGGGAATTAGGCGTGATGTGTGTGTATGTATGTATGTTGAACGTAACCAGCTGAATAACTTACATACATTCACGTCCTTTTATCCCTTTTGGAGTGAACAGAACTGTGAAGACATGATCTTATGTATAGGTATATCATAGGTGAATTTTAGAATGAATATTAGGGTATATTTTGACGACCTCCGTGGCGGCAGTTAGACGCCTGAACGCTAATCGTGAGGTCCCGGGTTCGATTCCCGGTGGAAACAGAGTTAAGAACTACGCTTTTCTTCTCGTTTCCAGTCTGGTTGTTGATTATATATACTATATATGTATTTATCTATGTATTATATGTATATATTTCTTAAATATACGTTGACTAGTACCCTTAACACAAGTCTTAAATGTACTAAGGGACTAGTTCAATTGGTGTAATAATGCCCAAATATTCTTATTATTTCATTCCATTCCATTCCCTAATAAATCCAATTACCCCTAGTCCCTTAGTCGCCTCCTACGACATGCCAGTAAAAACAGCTGGTAGCATTTTTTTACGTCCTAGACTAGCATAGAACTATATCACTGCATAGTATAAAACAAAGTCGCTTTCTCTGTCCATATGTCCCTTTGTATGCTTAAATCTTTGAAACTACGCAACGGATTTTGTAATTTTTTTAATAGATAGAGTGATTCAAGAGGAAGTTTTATATGTATAATAACATCCATTAAATAGTGGAGTAGGCTATATATTTTATACCAGTGCGAAGCCGAAGCAGGTCACTAGTATGTCAATACAATGAAGAATATTTATATTCAAGCATAAACGTTGACATATCATTAATAAGACATTGTATTGCAGAGTAAAACCTACTTTATTCGTAAGTAATAAGGTTGATAATGCTATGAGAAGTCATTCTGAATAGTGACAAATGGCAGTTTATTTGTTTTGTATGCAAACAAATGAAAGCAGAATTCTGACGACAATCAACATGTGTTTGGTTGTAATGAATACATACATACGCTTTCACGACCGTTCAATCTTTTCGGGGTAGTCAGAGGTTGAGTGACTACTAAGTTAGTTTTCGTGTTGGTCTTAGGTCACTTGTAATCCACGTTTTATCTGATCAATACCCAACATGATAGGTGGTAAACCATATCGTAGTATAGAGATACTTATCTATGATCTTTATGTTCGTTTTTTCTTGGTTTAGGGAATAAATATGTATGTATATTATATTAAAAAGATTTTTAATTTCGTAACACACTGTTACACTTCAGACTAACAGATTTTTTTATTTACGTTCCGACACAGGGCATTTGACTCAATGGGTACAGGGTTCAAATCCCGCCTGAGCATGTATCAATGGAAATAAAGTTTAATGAATTTCTATGTATAGTTTCTTAATAAAAATACATTCAACATTCACCGAATACTATGGTGAGGGAAAACATCGTGAAGAAACCTACTTGTTCACCGAACGGGTAATAGTCAGTGCTTGTAATTGATTACACAGCCTACCTTAATGTCTTAGATGATGTTTCTACTCATTAATTACAATCCCATACATTTTCTTTCTACTTTCGTTGCGTTCTCATTAATGTGACATGTGGGTTTAAGGTGTCATAGAATCACTAACTCGCAACAGTGTATGTTTGTTTTCGTGTTGTTAATTTTATTTGAATGATCTGTATATTTTATGTATATACAAAGGCTATATGTTTACAAAGGCTTTTTCTGTAAAGGATATATAATATATAGTAATAATTTTAGTGTAATCTCGCATTAACGCAATATATAAAGACGTTATGATAAAGAAATGTTTGGTTTCGTGATCTCTGCCTACCCCTGTGTAGGTATAACATTATGTTGCTTTTAGTTAAACCGGCTCTGTCACTATTAATATTATAGTTAGAAATATTAGAGCCAAGATTCAATAATCTTATAGTCCACTCCACTCATAGTCTCAATACCCTATTCACGGCCTATCAAGACTATACAGCCTATTAATAGCTTCATAACCCTGCAGCACTCAGGTGTAAATAGGGCATGACTAGCACAGCCTCTTGAACCGAAATAGACGCGCCGTCGGCTCTAAGTAATTGGGCTGCATACTGTGCCTAGTCTATATAGATGGGTACACTGTGCTCTATTGTTTGGCTAATCTATGGAATCGAAGGTAGTTGGTTTGACATATAACAGTCAGATAGACGCTGTATTGAAAAAAGGTTCCGTTAGGAGTACATATAACCGCCGAGAGTGTATGAGAGGATGTATGAATATCAATGAAGCGAAAGTGGTCTGTCAGGATCGGGACAAATGGGGATCCGTGATCTCTGCCTACCCCTCTACAGGGAATCAGGCGTGATGTGTATGTATGTATGTAGGTTTGAATCTGTGAAATCAAATTGTATTTACATACATACACATACATTACATACGTGGTTCTAGCATAAGATCAGCGCAGTGATTGTACTTCAATCATTGTATACAATGCTGAGCTGGGACCATTTCACTGGGCAAGGACATGCATATGTAGGATTTAATGATTTACTTATACACTCTTTTTCTATTTCTCTTTTTTAATTTCCTGTATGTGTATGTTAATGTGTTTTTGTGAATAAAGGTTATTATTATTATTAAATATAATTGTACAGTCAGCGCTAACAGTGCAGTCCCAGTAACATGTAATAAGGTTTACGTTTATAAGAACAAAAGACAATATTTGTCATTTCGAAGCACGCGAACGTATAGTGGCCATGACAATGCATAGTGGCGCCAGTTTTAAAATGTAAAATAATGTTTATTGTTCTAATAAATGTAAACCTTATAAAAAGTTACTGGGACTGCACTTTTAGCGTTGACTGTACATATATACACATAGATTAAATATGAATGTACATACATATACATTCACGTCTTTTAAACCTTTTCGAGGTGAACAGAAACTCGGATATATATCTCCTAGGTTATTAGCATGAATATTAGGTTTGGTATGTCATATAGAACATTGATGGCAGGTCACTAGTCCATCACCCAAAAGATTCCATATACCCCTAGTCCCTTAGCCGCCTACGACATGCCGGAATGAACGGCAGCTAGTTGAGTTTTTTAATGTACATGTAATATTTCGTAAAATCCTATAGCTTAGTAGTACAGTGAATAATAAATAAGGTTTGAAAACATAAACTAGGATTATCCTTCGGTTCTGCTTGACCAATAATTTATTCTGTTAATAAATATAGCTTAACCATATAACTCAATGTTACTGTATCCTTTTAGTTGAGAATAAGTTTATTTTCCTTTCGGGGTGGACAGAACCTCGGAGACACGATAATATCTCTTAGGTCTCTTTTTAGCATGAATATTTATTCGATGGAGTAGCTTTGTTACTTAAAACATTGGTGAAAATTTGCTAGCCCATCGTTCAATTGTTTCCATTTAACTCTAGTCCTTTAGTCGCCTCCTACGACATGTTGGGAAGAACGGCAGCTAGTTAGCATTCTTTTTACGTCTCAGACTATCAAGGGAATTTCTAAAATTGGGACACTTAGGTAATATTGACGATCTCCGTGGTGCGGACAGTTAACCACCTGAATTTAAATCGTGAGACTCTCAAAGTTAAGAACTACGCTTTTTTTCTTACCAGTGTGGTCGTTGATTATATATGTTATATATGTATCTATATATTTCTAAATAACGACTATTACATTTATATGCATGTTATATATTTGTGAAATATGATTGCGGTTACGTAGGGCCCAGCCCAATAAAACATATGACAGTCAGATAGACGCCATATTGAAAAAGGTGACGTTAGAAGTACCTTTAACAGCCGAGTGTGTTTGAGGAGGTGTATGGGTGTTAGTGAAGCGAACGTGGTTTATCAGGATCGGTACAGATGGGGATCCGTGATCTCTTCTCTCTAGGAACTTGAGTGTGATGTGTATGTATGTATTGTATGTATGTGTATTTCTTGAGACAGATATTCGAAGGTGAGAGAAGGTCGTGTATGAATGTATGTGCAACGCATATCCAACTCAAAAGGAATAAATTCGGCGTAGCTCAATTGTTGGGGCTTGACTCTGTATAAGTGGGTACATGGTTCAAACTTCGAAGCTTGTACCAAAAAGTTTACTGATTATCCATATAATTTTTTACAATAAAAATACTTTTGCTTAATGCACTATGTACTGCGTATGTGAAAACATCTATCTTGAGTAAATCTAACCTAAACTGATCCCCGAATAAGTAACATTCATTGCTTGTAAACGGCGAGTCTTACCACCTGTCACATTGAGTACTGACTATCTGGTCAACACGTGGGTTCGAGGTGGCCATAGAACCTAACCTACGCAATTACTGGTTGTGTTTTTGTTTGTGTAATACATTTTCTACGTTACGTTAGTATATCTACAACTCATTTTTACTCCTCTTTGAATATTCTGAGGCAAATGTCTCCCCCACTTTGGGAAAGTCAGGGAAAAGGCTTTTCGGCGTAATACGTAAAAATGCCTCCGACTAAGTGCCTAATATTTCATTTCGGTGACACATTTTGAAGGCTGTATTCGTCTTGTCCATGGAGGCTTTGTTTTAAGTACAACGGTGTCCCGTGCTAGTTTGGGACGTAAATAGAATGGTAACTAGTTTATTTAAAGCATTTGGAAGGGTACTGATTAGTTGTGAATAAAATGATTGAGTGATGGGCTAGTAACCCGGCCAATATTTCTTATCCTTTATAACCATACATACATACTCATCACGCCTGATTCCCTGTAGAGTAGTAGGCAGAGATCACGGATCCCCATGTGCCTTGATTCTGACAGACCACTTTCGCTTCATTGACACTCACACATCTTCTCATCAGTCGGCGGTTATAGGTACTTCTAACGTGACCCTTTTTCAATGTAGTATCTATCTGACTGTCATATGTCTTATTGGGCCGGCCGGTCGGTTAGCGTCCTTCCACTTCACTCACATATATTCCTATTGTCAAGCTGCCATAAATATATTGTATATATAAATATATAAAATAATACTACGACCAAGGATGACAGCATGAATGTGAGGTTCTGTCCTGTATATTAGAGTAATAATAATGACATATATTTCTATAGCAGGATATAAATATTATAGCTACTGGGGTCATTGCACTATATTGAGCGAGAGGCTAGCGGCCTGTCTCCAAAATTTTATATCAATGCCATGAGGACCCCAATATCAATGATAGAAGTAGCCAAGATTTTTTCTGTCTAGCCTTACAGGATTAAGAGACGTGAATGTTTATGTATGTTTTGACGACCTCCGTGGCGCGATCGGTTAGACACCTGAACGCTAATCGTGAGGTCCCGGGTTCGATTCCCGGTGGAGGCAGAGTTAAGAACTCCTGTTTTCTACTGCTTTCCAGTCTGGTTGTTGATAATATATGCTATTTTTGTATTTATCTTTATTTAATATGTATTCATTTCTTAAATGTACGTTGACTAGTACTCTTAACACAAGTCTTAAATGTACTTACCAAGGGGCTAGTTCAATTCGTTTAATAATGTCCAAATATTATTATTATTTTTCTTTATATATTTGAGGCCATGTCTTAATAGTAACTTACTTAGCACGTAATGATCTCAAGGCGGGTGTACGTAGTGAAGAACAGAAGAGCATGTATGAGAAGGTTAAGCTATGAGTGAAGCAAGAGAGATTTCTCAGGCTCGTTCCAGGTGGCGTTAGTCTCTGTCTATGCTTAGGGACGTAGAGGCGTGAATATATGTAAATCTAGGTCCAGTCTATAAAAGGCGGGTTCTCGTATCGATCGCAGAGAATCGAGTTATTCGCTTCGCAAGGGCAAGGCTGAAAGAATCGATTCAGTGCTCGCTTAAGAACTGTTGATTTATTAGTTGTTGCCACTTAAGATAGGTAGGTTGGGTAATTAATTAGAGGTAGGCAGAGATCACGGATCCCTATATATAATAACCATACTTCGCCGAATATCCATACCTGGAGAGAAAAATGATCACATAATTATTATGTTTCAGTATAAATTGGTTTTGTAACTGGCACTGGGCAAAAAATTCTGAAAGCCGGAGTTTCTTGTTGGTTCTTCTCCGAGCCAGGGCTTCCGAACCAACGGTGCAATTTCAATGCTAAGAGACAACCAGTGTCAGGCAAATGTATTGACTTTCAATGAATGTACTGTACAGTGTACTTGTACTTATGTTGAATAAAAACATTTGACTTTAAACTTTTTATACGACCTTGATAAACTTCCTTGAAACCAATCTTTAGTAATTTATCGTGATATGACCCGGTCTCCTATAGTAAATAAAATACTATTGGTATACCCAAATAACTAGACTTTAGTCCTAGAATTACGAATCGCATTAGCTATACTGAAACAGGTGTATTGTGTTAGTTAATAATGCATGGGAGAGAGGCTCAGTCAGGTCAAATTTAGACTGTCACGACCTCACCTTTTTAACATAGGCATACCTTTTGATGTCCATTTGCTGATAATTTGGGATAGAAATTGAAAACTAGCTACCAACTACCTTTTTACACCTAACCAGCTACCTTTATTTTATATTAGTTGATAGGCTAGCAATCTTTTACCAATATATTTGAGGTGTCTGAGCAATAAAGATGGATGGAATATACAAATTAATGGGCTCTAAAATGGCCATTTTAATATAGTGCCATATACATTGAATTAATTTCGACTACTAATTTGTATAAAGTAATTAAAAGTTTTACTCGTACATAAATTAAACTTTGTCGTTATCGGACATTACCTACGTGATTTTGTTTACTTATATCTTAGCAAAATTGTTATTTTGAATATATCGTGAATATTGTTTTCTGAAAGCAATTTATACAATATCATTACTATATTCATTTTTAAGTGAATTAAATCGATTATTTTAAGTATCTCCCTTCTCTTTTAGCATTACAACTAAATACTATCTATCATATAGTACAATATTTTTATACATATCCCTATAACTTAAACCACTTTTTACTCTCAACATATTTACACATATACCTATATTTTTATATACCTTTTACACTCAGGAAAGAAAAGCATCTAGTTAGCATCAAATTAAATCCCTAACCAGCAGTTCAATAAAAAGATAAAGGCAATATCAGAAAGCGACGTAATAAAAGCGTAATAGACTCCGGTGCTTTATCAACAGCTTTTATAGCTTTCTTGCGTGTGAGACACACTTTATGGCTGAATCGTGGCATGTCCATGTCACACCTATATTTATAAAAATTAATCAGGAATTTTCAGCGCGTAGTAAAATGATTAATGAAATGTAAACATACATATATTTACGTTTCTACTTCCTTTATGGGATAGGCAGATATTAGGCAATCTTGAACTTAGTGACAAATCTCTTGCTTCACTCACACCCATTAACCTTCTCATGCATGCTCTTCTGTTCTTCAAACAGGCTAAATTATGAAAGCATGTATAAAATGTTAGCAATAAATTTATAAGCTAAGTGTTTTGTTTTTATTATGAATTTTATATAAAAGTTGAAAAATTTATATTCAAAGAATGTTTCATTTAATGTAAGTAGAATAATATATAAATAATAGTAATAAAGAACTATAACCACCGAGTGTATATGAGTGACAATCAAGCAAAAGTAGTTTGTAAGGATCGTTACAGATAGGGATCCATGATCTCTGCCTACCTCACTATAGATAAATTCCTTCTAACTTTCTTTCATATGTTTATATGTAAAATCCTAATGTATATGTAGACATAGATAATAAGTCATAAAGATTCTGTACACCCTAAAAGGGATAATAAGAGATTAAATTTATATGTAAAATCCATTCAACTCAAAAACCTACTCTAATGTACGCAAATGGGTACTAACAAGATACATACATATAATATATACACTAGGTATGTTATCTATAACCTAACTTAGGTTCTAAACTTAGACTTAACTAACAAAGGCTTGCAACTTGAACACTGTATCGATACAATTAACTCGGTGAGGGAAAACATCGTGAGGAAACCTACCTGTTCCCCCAACAGAAAATGGAATGAAATTGTTTTTATTCAACATAAGGACCATAATAATCACTTATTGAATAAATTATCATTAACATTACAATAACATTACCCAACATTATCATTATCATTACCCATGATAATTAAAAATAAATTTAATTAAGAAAAAAATTCAGAGAAGAAATGCTAAGAACCTCTGCAGGCAACGTTTAACAATAAATTCAATACCATAATTAGAATATGATTGAAGTGTCACCTTCAAGACAACGAATATTTCTATGCAATAAAGTTTAGGGGGTCCCAATAAGAACCCACATCGTAAAGCTACAATCACATTAGAATGAAACATCATTTTGTCAACCGCCGTGGCGCGATCGGTTAGCCACCTGAACGCTAATCGTGAGGTTCCGGGTTCCCAAGACACTGATAGCATGATAATAGCTGATTTGAATAGCATTGCTAATTTTTTAATTGCCCTAACTCTGGGATCCTCACACTATCAATTTACCGAGACGATATTTCTTTAAATATCTACATAATTAAAACATAGACACAATCTTATACATTCACGTCCTTTAATCCCTTTCGGGGTGGACAGAACCTCATAGAATAAATCTTTATATACAAACTTTAAACCTACAAAGAAAAATTCAATAAAATGCCCTAGGAGATATTATCGTAAGACCCTATCCATCTCAAAAGGCATTAAAGGATGTGAATGTATTTGTATATATAAAAGAATCGCTTAAGATAGAAATAGATTAAATTGAAAATACCTTAAGGTTCTCTTCAACTCGGAATCGCGATGAAGCGATTAAAAGTATCGATTCTTCGGCGTTCGAGATTCGCTACGGTAAACACTAGTATTAGGGATGGGGGAGTTTTATGGTTTTCTATTTACATAATCGAGTTATCTCATTTACATTATGATGAGAGGCAGACAGAATCTGTTGTGAAATAGTATTGTTATTTATTTTACATTATTTAAAAAAGAAAAAAAGATTGACAAAAGAAATATATATGAGTGAAGTGAAAGTGCGGTTACGTAGGGGCCGGCCTAATAAGACATATAACAGTCAGATATACACTATATTGAAAAAAGGTGACGACGGGAGTACCTATAACCGCCGAGAGTGTATCAGAAGATGTATGAATGTCAATAAAGCGGAAGTGGTCTGTCAGGATCGGAACAAATCCGTGATCTCTGCCTACCCCTCTACAGGGAATCAGGTGTGATGTGTATGTATGTATTAAGAAAGAAAACTTTTTTGTTTTATTTAATATAAGGATCATTAATATCGATTATAGAAAGATATATAAATATAAATCTAATACGCCTATTTGGCATTTTGTACAGAAAAATTTGCAGAGAAATGCCAATAAACTACAATTATACACATACATTTACGTCCCTTAATTCTTTTCGGGGTACACAGAAGCTCAGAGATACGATAATATTTCCTATACCACTTTTTTGTAAGAATTGTTTGGGTAGTGTTGGTTTTGTTTGGATTGTCAACATTAATGCTAAAAAGTGACTTAGGAGATATTTTTGTACCTTCGAGGTTCTGTCGACCCCGAAGAAGGTTGTAAGACATGAACATTCATATATGTATTAAAATTATTCACATTTCATAAATATACTTCTTCTTTCCAGCATACCCAATACCGTTCCCGTTACAATGACCAACCGTGAGCATTAAGTGGCCCATTGTTCGCAAAACGACCACTGAGTAACCAACCCTGACAACCGTGACCAACAGTGACCAAAAGTGAGCAATGAGTGGGCAATGAGTGGGCGATGTCTGCCCTCAACGGCAGCGCGTGCGAAGCCATCCGCGCGCGCGTCAAGTGGCACCAAGCGAGTAGTTTGGCGAGCTTGGCTCTGCTTGCCCTCATTGATGTTTTGGTCGTGGCGGGTGAGTAATATAAACATTACATATAAATATAATATAACATATAAATATAACATATATATATAAACATAACACGCTTAACATGTACATACACACACCCTTTTTTATTCTATTGTGGTGGGGTAGTCAGAGGCTTGAAGCCCATTTTCGAATTTACTAAGGCATGGTAGATATGAGCCAGTCGAAGCCCGCGTTTCAAGAGATAGACAGCACCCAATGTGATAGATAGTGAACCGTATCGCCGTATTTAGAGACGTGCTATTGCTTATATCGCGTTATAGGCATATTTCCTCATAATATTATTCTCACCGTTACCGACTGTAAATTATAAAAAGACATACGCTTCACGACTTGTATCGCTGAATATAGGCCAAAGGGATAGGTAGGTTTCCTCACAATATTTTCCCTGAGTACAGGGTTCAAATCTCGGTTGAGTATGTACCAATGGAAATTAAGTTTAATGTATTTCTATGTACATTTACGTAATAAAAAAATACATTTACTAAATGCGTCGAATATTATGGTGAAAAACATCGTGAGAAAACCTACCTGTTCCCCGAACAGGTAACAGTTAGTCCTTGTAAATAGCGACATGGCTTACCACCTATCTCATTGAGTACTGACTTGACAACACGAGGGTTCGAGGTGGCTATAAAACTACCTTCGCAATTGCGGAGATAGACACCTGAACCTCTGACTACCCCGCAAGGGTCGGGTCGTGATTGCGTTTGTTTTGTTTAACTGCAATACTAACTGTCGCAGTACGTTTTCGGTGACAGATAACATAAGCCGCTTTATACAGAGTGTTCGGATTAAGCCTTTGTTAGGTATAGATTGAACAGTGTTTAAAGTGAATACTAGTTAAAGATTTATAAATAGACTAAATAATAATAATTGGAACACTATTACACCAATGGAACTAGCCCCTTGGTAAGTTCATTTAACACTTGTGTTAAGGGTACTAGTTGAAGTAAATTTAAGAAATATATACTTATTATATATAGATAAATGCATATAGTATTTATAATCAACGACCAGACAGGAAAGCAGAACAGCGTAGTTCTGAACTCTGCCTCCACCAGGAATCGTACCTGGGACCGCACGATTAGCGTTTACGTGACTAACCAATCGCGTCACGGGGGTCGTCAAAACAAAACAAACGTGTTAACGACTATTCCCTTGCGGGGTAGTCAGAGGTTTAGGTTTCCATCTCCGAAAGCGCGGAAGTAGTAATTCTATGGCCACCTCGAACCCACGTGTTGACCAGATAGTCAGTACTCAATGTAACAGGTGCTAAGCCATGTCGCCATTTACAAGCACTAACTATTACCTATTCGGAGAACAGGTAGGTTTCCTCACAATGTTTTCCCTCACCGTATAATTCGATGCATTTTGTAAATGTGTTTTTATTACAAAGATGTATATGGGCGTTTTGCAGGGGCAAACATTTTTTGTGACAGGGTTATATTTTCTAAAATATGAGACCTGATTTTTTTCTAATATTTATTTCGTATATTATTGTCTACTACACTTCACTTATATTCCAAATCAATACCATTTATGCTTACGTTGTTAGAATATATTGATAGTATTTAAAGAAAGTTGTTTTTAAGCTACTGCATACTCTAAAAGCGATAAAATTAATAATAATAATAATAATAATATTCGGACATTATTACACCAATTGAACTAGCCCCTTGGTAAGTACATTTAAGACTTGTGTTAAGGGTACTAGTCAACGTATATTTAAGAAATGTATACATATTATACATAGATAAATACATATATAGCATATATAATCAACAACCAGACTGGAAAGCAGTAGAAAAGCGTTGTTCTCAACTCTGCCTCCACCGGGAATCGAACCCGGGACCCCACGATTAGCGTTCAGGTGTCTAACCGATCGCGCCACGGAGGTCGTCAAAAATTATGTATGTTTATGTGCGTATGTATGTATTAAAATGTTAATGTATGTCCATAGTCAATTAGATGTTTGGATATAGACAGACTATATATTATTCACTATACTCTGAATAAGATAATATACATATAAAAAATACGTTTATATCTATATATAATCGCTATAGTCAATGACATGGCCAGATATAGACATTAAATAATTATGTAGATCTTAATCTCATTACCTAGGTCAAATCCTTTACCTTTGAAACCTTAACAAAATACACCAATTAAATTACTTTGTACTTCTAAACACCCTGTTAAACCAAAGCAGGGTTACATGCAAAATAAATTTGTTTGCGCAAACACCGTGCTGGCATAATGCCACGGCTGTTTGTCTAAAGTATAAAAAACACAAAGCCTTAAAAATATTACTTTGTGGCCTAAGCTTATTATGCTAAATTATTAGCTATGCATGTCATCATTCTTTACAAGGGACGTAAAAAGAATGCTAACTAGCTGCCGTTCTTCCTGACTCGTAGGTGACTAAAAAGCTAGGGGTATGGTATTATATTTGGTGTTGGGCTAGCAACCTGTCACCAATGTTCCATATGACATCAAAAACCCAATATATATACATTAATAAGAGACCAAGAAGATGTTTCATATCTACAAGATTCTGTCCACCTTGAAAGGGATTAAAGGACGTGAATGTATATTCCTCGCCCAATTGATTCCATATACCTTTAGTCCCTTAGTCGCCTTCTACGCCATAGCAGGAAGAACGGCAGCTAGTTAGCATTCTTCTTACGTCCCAAACTATCACGGGACAAAGTATAAATTTTAATATGTAAATCAATATACATCACGAACATTATTCCTTTGGAATTAATAAGACGTAATACTAATATATGTTTATAAGTGTAAATGACTGTCACAATGACATATTGAATAAGGCTGTCGTTAAAAGAACCTATAAACGCCAAATGTGTATGGTGTATGGATGTCAATGAAGTGAAACTGAGGTCGGGATCGAAACAAATAAGGATCCGTGATCTCTGCCTACGCAAAACGGGTATAATATGCATGTAGGAAAACGGGTATGATATGTATAATATCAAGTAAAATAAGTCCTATGCTAGTCAGGGACGTAAAAAGAATGCTAACTAGCTGCCGTTCTTCCCGGCATGACTAGGAGGCGACTAAGGAACTAGGGGGAAATAGCATATATTGAGTGATGGACTAGCTAACGTAAACGTAATGTAACGGGATTAAATTGGGTGTTGGGCTAGCAATCTGTCTGCCGAAATTCCATATGACAACACAACTATGCATGCTAAACAGTGACCTAGGAGATATCATCCTCTTGTCAAAATTCTGTCCACCCCGAAAGGGATTAAAGGGCGTGAATGTATACGTATATTTATGTGAGCAAAATAATAACCCAAGGCAGTGGTCGTTTGGCATGTAATTACAGACAAAGGGTAAGTATTTAGTCTTTATCAAAATTTAATTAAGGAGAGGCAAAATTCAGACGAAAAAGGAATGCCACGACTTGTGTTGTGACACAGAAGTGTAACTCCGTTAGTTTTAGAAAGGCGTGGCTTAGAGGTTAGATAGAAAGATTTGGCATATTTTTCGGGAGTGGCTTAGAGATAAGAAAGAAAGATGTGAGGGTTTAAGTTTGAGAAAGAAAGGTGGAAAATTGATAGTTTTTAAATATTTAATATATAACATATTATACGTGGAACGACTTGGAAAACAAAGGTCCCTTTTATATTGTGGCGGATTATTAAAAGTGCCCATCTCCCATTGTTTTTGGAATTTGTAAAGCCCGCGTTTCACTAGATAGACACCACCCAACGTGATAGATAATGAACCGTATCACCATATTCAGGCACTGGTTATTACCTATCCCGAAAGATATGCAGGTTTTTTCACGATTATTTACTTTACCGTTAGCGCCTGTAAATTATGTATGTATAACGAAGTTATTATTACTTTAAATTTCATTCATTGGTACATGTCAGAAAAATCCATGCGTTCAGTGATTAAATTTGTTTCTCTATTTCAATATATCGTATCCACTGTTGAGTTAACCTTCTGTTCTCTCTCTTTATGTATCATTATGTAATATTGCCTGTACTGAAGCACTTAATTAATTACTCCATTTAATGAGGCGAGGCGAAGCCACAATCATTATGGTAATCTCCATTGACTCACGCCCACTATTGTTGCGGAGGTGAGCAGGGTTGTGAAAGGCTTATTTTTACATCACTACATAGTATAAAACAAAGTCGCTTTCTTTGTCCCTATGTCCCTTTGTATGCTTAAATCTTTAAAACTACGCAACGGATTTTGATGCGGTTTTTTTTAATAGATAGAGTGATTCAAGAGAAAGGTATAAGATTCATTTAATAGTGGAATAGGCTATATATTTTATACCCGTGCGAAGCCGGAGCGGGTAACTAGTGCTATAATAAATTGAGTACATTTCTTTTCGTAAGGGAAAACTAAGTGAGGAAAGCTATTTCTCGAAATAGGTTACTAAATAAAATAGAAGAGCATGTATGAGAAGGTTAATGGGTGTGAATGAAGCAAGGGAGATTTGTCAGGATCGTTTCAGGTGGCGATCGATTGTCTCTGCCTATCCCCTTAGGGACGTAAAGGCGTGAATATATGTAACGAAATAGTTTACTACCTGTTTTGTTGGCTATATAAATTGGGTACACATTACGCCCGTTTCCCTACAGTGGTGTAATCAGAGATCACGGATTCTCATGTGTCTTGATCCTGACAATTTTTCTTTAGCACATTTTCTTTATTAACATCCTTATTCATACACATTTAATGGTTATAGTTACTTCTACCGTCAGTCTTTTCCAATATGACATCTATAAGACTGTCATATAAAACAAAAACAATACATATATACAGGCCACCCACCTCCTTTAATCCCGTAAGGGTTGGATAGAATCTTGGACACATGACAATATATCCACTGTCACTACTTAACATGAATTTTGTGGTCATAACAACATATGTAACATTGCTGATAGTTTGCTATCCTATCGCCAAATTTCAATTCAACCCTAGTACATTAATTCGACGTAGCTCAGCAGTTTGGGGCTTGACTCTGTATCAGTGGGTACAGGGTTCAAATCCCGCTTGAACATGTACCAATATATACACGTTTTTGTAAAAAAATACATTTACGAAATTCGTCGAATATTGGTGAGGGACAACATCGTGGGGAAAACTATTACCTTCGCAATTGCGGAGATGGACACCTGAACCTCTTACTACCCCGCAAGGGTTGGTCGTGAACGCGTTTGTCTTTTTGTCCAAAATATTTTCTCTCACCTATACTACGAATAGGTACGAAAAGGTTCTAAATGTGCAAAGTTTAGCCTGAATTTCAAACTTTGAGACTCGAATGGAATATTGGCGTGAAATCACCGCTTACGTTTGATCAATCCCTGAAATATCGAGTTGTAACTTTCAACTTTAATACTTTGGTGATATTTCTTCTTTTCAGCTTGCGAACTTTCGAATAAAACATAAAAAACATACGACATCACGACTTGTGTATACACACTCCCTTTTTTATTATGGCGGGGTAGTCAGAGGCTCAAATGCCCATCTCCGAAATTTCGAAGGCATGTTAGGTATGGGTCATTCGAAACCCGCGTATCACTAGATAGACAGCACCCAACGTGATAGGTAGTGAACCGTATCGTCGTATATAGGCACTGAGTGACCTGACCTATCCTGAGGGATAGGCAGGTTTCCTCACGATGTTTTCCCTCACCATTGTGGAGTTTTCATTTTCATTAATATGTACTCGTATCAATACCATCACAGTGTGTATATATAATATCTCCCCGGTCATTTTAAGCAAATTGTCGAGATAACCTTATTAAAGAAAGTTACCAGCTCATCGACCAATAGATTCCATTACCCTATAGTCCTCTATTACAACATGCTAGGAAGAACGGCAGCTAGTTAGCATTCTTTTTACGTCCTTGACAAGCATGTGACTAGCCATTGTAATCCGTGACAATGTTGGGATGGTCTAGTATCTCTGACTACCCCTCTAAAGTTAGAGCATGAAGGATTTATATACACAAATAGAGTGAAGCTCAAAGCCGCAGTATCTACGACAGTTGTTTATTTATCTGCCCCATTAGCCAGCTCAGAGGCTAAACTAAAGTGTAGCTTTTGCCATTTACAAACACACGTACATACATATATATTTACAGCTCTACGTCCCTAACAGTATTGGTAGAGACTATCAATCGCCACCAGGAACGATCCTGACAAATCTCCCTTGCTCCACTCACACACATTAACCTTCTCATACATGCTCTTCTGTTCTTCACACTACGTACATCAGTCATGAGAAGAATGTGTCCAATTTGATTTGTATAAGTTCTACGTGGGCTACCATTTAACTTTATAAATTCCTTTTGTAACCCTCCTTTCATTCATCCATGTGACCCCAACCCAACTTAATCTGACACTCTCTATATTTGTCATTACATCCTCTTTTATAACATAGAGTACATACGTTTACTCATATATTTATTTTGTATGTACAATACTTAATAGATAGTTGACGATAGCCGTGGCGGGAATGATTGACCACCTGAACGCTAATCATGAGGGTTCGATGCAGAGTAACCTTTCGCCAATGTTCCATTATGACACCTCGACCCCAATATTTATGCTAAAAAGTAACCTTGGAGATATTATATCTTCGAGCTTCTATGCACCCCGAAAGGAATTAAAGGACGTGGATGTATATGTATGTATTAATACTTAATTATAGGATAATAATCATGTTGTTTGTAGCTAATGTTATTGTATATACATTTTGTCAATTTATACAAGTGATACCGATCTTAAAGGTCAAACCAGTGTCACCACCTTATAAATCGCAAGAGCAACACCACACAAGAGCCGTGACAAACAGTGTACTATTCAACAAGTTAGACTCACTTACGCCTAACGAACTAGTTTGGAACAAAAACCTCTAATTGTATCGAGGGTACATGTACAATCACGTCCTCTAATCCCTTTCGGGGTAGACAGAACCTTGGAGACAATCATTATCTCCAAGGTCACCTTTAGTGTCGGCGAAAGTGGTTTGTCAGGAACGGATAGATGAAAAAGTCAAAGTCAAATGTTTTAATTCAACATAAGTACAAGTACAGTACATTCATTGAAAGTCAAAACATTTGCCTGACACTAGCCTGATGAGGATCCGTGATCTCTGCCTACTCTTCTGGAGGGAAATGCAGAGATATCTACATTTATGCTTTTGACTTAGTCTTGGTTGTACGTAGTTATGAATAGGCGACATATTGGGTAGAAGTTAAGTTAAAACTAGTTAAACCAACTAGTATGTATGTATCTCTGTGAAATAAAGATGTAATTTAACGATCTAATTGTTATTCTTTATAAATATCGTCGTATTTGTGTCGTTTATAGTCAAATTGACTTTGAAATAACTACATTTACAATTCATTTATTCTGTAGAATAACATCAATGAAATGAATTATCGTGACACCATTTTTAATATCATCATTTTTCAATATCGTGAGGAAACCTGCCCATCCCTTAGGATAGGAAATAGTCAGTGCCTATATACGGCGATACGGTTCACTACCTATCACGTTGGGTGCTGTCTATCTAGTGATACGCGGGCTTCGAATAACCCATACCTAACATGCCTTCGAAATTTCGGAGATGAGCATTCAAGCCTCTGACTACCCCGCCATAATAAAAAAAAGGGAGTGTTTATACACAAGTCGTGAAGCGTATGTTATGTTTTTTCAATATGGCGTCTATCCGACTGTCATATGTATATGTATTACACTTTTTTCCAGGTAACTGCTTAGTGATAGCGGCTGTGCTATGTTCGAGCAAATTGAGGTCTGTCACCAACCTGTTCATCGTGTCTTTGGCAGTGGCAGATTTGCTGGTCGGGTTGGCAGTACTGCCTTTCAGTGCCACGAGAGAGGTTTTTGAGGTAAGATATATATTGGAATTATACATATACATTCACGTCTGTATGAATGTGAATGAAAAGAAAGTGGTCTGTCAGGATCGGGACAAATGGGGATCCGTGATCTCTGCCTACCCCTCTACAGGGAATCAGGCTTGATGTGTATGTATGTATTCACGTCTTCTCATCGCTTTCGGGGTGGACAGTACCTTAGAGATGTGATATCTTTTAGGTCAAATACGTTGAAGTCTGAACGAAAATGTAATGCAACATAATATTTACTTACAAACTGTAGGCATAGCATTTAGATAATTATAATATTAAAAATAATGCTAACTAGCTGCCGTTCCTCCCAGCATGTCGCAGGACCGCCATTAAGGGACTAATGGTGAATAGAATCTATTGGGCAATGAGATAGCGACGTATCACTAATGTTCCATTTTACAAGGTGATCGACTATATTATATTTGCAACTTTTTTATTTTTTATTAGGTGTCGTTACATATTAATGTAATCGCAACCCCAATCAATAAACATTCTAAAATGAAACGCAGGGGATACTGTGTCTCCAAGGTTCTGTTCAATCCAAAGGGATTAAAGGACGTGAATGTATATGTTTTTTACTCTGTAGTGGTAGTCACAGGCTTGAGTGACAAGTGACGTATTTTCAAAGGCTTTTGATCAGTCAAAGCCCCCTTTTTACTCTATAGCGGAATCTAACGTGACGGGTTTCATGTCACCATGTAAAAGACAAACACCGTCACGACCATTAACCCTTGCGGGGTGGTCAGAAGTTCGGGACAATTGAAGAGGAAGTAGTTCAATAGCCACCTCGAACCCACGTGTTGCATGATAGTACTCAATGTGATAGATTAAATACCTTTGCTTTAGCTATGATAATTGTAAATAAGGATGTTGTACCCGGAGCACTGTCTACAACAAAGGAATAGACAGAATATAATACATCTACTCTTTGTATGTATATTGTACATCCAGTGTCCCGTGCTAGTCTGGGACGTAAAATAATGAAAACTAGCTGTTGGTCTTTCAGGCATTTCGAAAGACACGACTAAAGGATTAGAGGTCATTGGAATCAATTGGGCGATGAGTAGCAACCTCTCACCAATGTTCTTTATGACATCATGAACCACCGAATGTTCATGTTAAATAGTGATCCACCCCGAAAAGGATACATACTACTTAACGGATTGTGTTAAATTCGCAATCAGCATTATTTATAGTGATCAACAAAACTCTGACTACCTATCGAAATTTTAATCGTGATGCATGTTTATGTATGAAGGCTTTATAAAGAAAGAAAGAAAGAAACCCACGTCTTACCAAACATCAAACGTGACAAGTGTTTCTTGTTACCTCAAACGATAAAAACCGTAGTACAAAAAACAATATTCCGGATAAATCGTAGCAGGAAACTCGTAGTCGCAATCTAGAGCAGGCTGTATCAAGATAGGAGTGTAGAGCTAAAAATACATACACTCTGCTCGACTTATTTCCATTGCGGGGTGGGCAGTGATGTAAATGCTTAGATGAGCCTGTATAACAAATACATATTTACATACATACATATAGAAGTGCGAATACGGTCACGCGAACCTCTGACTACCCTGTAAAGATTCATAGTCGTAAAAACTAATCACGCCCGCTTCCTTACAGAGAGGTAGGCAGAAATCTTAAAACCCGTAATTGTATTGATCCTGGCACTTTCGCTTTATTGACGACATATTGAAAAAGGTGACGATAGAAGTACCTATAACCGCCGAGAGTGTATGAGTATCAATGAAGCGAAAGTGGTTTCTCAGGATCCATACAAAAGTTGATCCATAATCTCTGCCTACCCCTTTTTAGTATGCAACTAAGAGATTGATAGCATGTATGTTACTTCCATTCACTCGATAAAAGCACATCACTTTCTCTCCATTAATTTCCTTTAATGCACACGTTGACAAAGATTAATATATGTACATTCTAATGCGCAATGGATTCATGAAACCGTGCTAGATTGGGACGTAAAAGGAATGATAACTAGCTGCTGTTCTTGTTGGCATGTTTAAGAGGTGATTGAGAGAATAGGGTTAAATGTAACCTAGGTAATCCATCAAGCTGTCATCACAATCCCAATAAATAATATATATATATATATATATATATATATATATATATATATATATATATATATATATATATATATATATATCCTATATATAATAAATATACTTAAGAATACATTGAACAATACATAATATCTCCTAGGTCACTACTAGTAGATATTATGTATTGTTCAATGTATTTTTAAAGGGTTTATAGGAAGTGAATGTATATGTATGAGTACGTGTATTGTCTATATTATTTATTATGATACATTTTAGCAATAGAATCTTTACAATAAATTAACAAAAGGTTTACAAATTATTTATTAATTTATTTTGAGTACGTTATGAAATATTTACATAAAATAGTATTAAATAAATCTTCTTGTCTATTGGGGTCGTCAAAGGTTCTAGATCACAATTGTAGAGTGAAGGATTTATGACCATTTCACGTATTAAAAAGCGTAGCTATTAACTCTTGCTCCACCGGGAATAAAAACCCGGGAATTCACGAGTAGCGTTGTAGTAGTTAACTAATTGTGGCTCCGAGGATGTCAAATTGATCATATGGAACATTTGCTATAGATTGTTTTGTATATTATATACTCCTAATAACTTATATCCACGAATACTACGGTCAGGTAAAACATTGTGAGGAAACCTACCTGTTCCCTGAACAGGTAATAGTGCTTGTAAATCGCAACATGGTTTACCACCGGTCACATTAAGCACTGATTAACACGTGGGTACGAGGTGACCATAGAATTACCACCTCCCCTAATACGTATATGGAAATCTACAACCCGCAAAGGTGAATAGTTTTTGTATATTATGTAGCTCCATCTATAACTTTAGATCGTTGATCAAACTAAATGTTTCGGTTTGCGTGACCGTAAGATTAGATTGGGCTGCCACTGGTGACCAAATGAACGATATTATTCGCACGTTTCCATTCCTCTGCTATGTTGTTATAAATAATAATATTATTCATACACATACACACATATAATCACGCCTCTAAGTTCCTAACTGTATAGGCAGAGACTTGCGGTCGTCACCTGGAACGATCAGACAATTCTTTCTTGTTTCACTCATACCAATTAACCTTCTCATACATATACGTAGAGATCACGGATCCCAATATTTCCCAAACTACTAGTTTGTCAACCACTTTCGCTTCATTGACACTCATACACCTCCTCATACACACTCGATGGTTATAGATACTTCTAACGTCACCCTTTTTCAATATAGACGCCATGTTGAAAAAGGGTGACGCTAGAAGTATCTATAACCATCGAGTGTGTATGAGTGTCAATGAAGCGAAAGAGTCTGACATTATTTTCTTCTCATAAATGCTCTTCTATTCTGTTTTAACCAGATAGTTACACCTTGTACCAATCCCGAACTACCATCTGAATCCTTTGGCAAGACGTTCCATAGCCAAGAGCACTCGATATCTGCCAACCCCAGGGGAAATCACTCCTTCGTTCAACATTAAAGGAACTGGAAATCTACAAATGGCATCCCGTTGTAATTGAATAAGGAAAATATGAAATGTAAGATCAAATTGTTACACTGAATGAACTAGGGAATGGAATCTATTGGGCGATGGGCTAACAACCTGTCACCAATGTTCCATATGACATGTTAAACATGTTAAACGCAACTAAGGAGATTTTGCGTATTCATGGTTTTGTAATCCCGTGAGGTATAAAGGACGTTAATGTGTATATATAAACATATCTATGAATAAACTAGAAATAAGCCCGTTTGTTAAAATATATAGGGTTTATTAGAGAATTAATAAATTCCCGTGCTAGACATGCTTTCCGGCATGCCGTAAGAGGCGACTAAGGGACAAGAGAACATTGAACATTGGCGACAGATTGCTAGCCCATCGCCCAATTGATCCCTAATCTCTTAGTCACCTCTAACGCTATCTCAAAGAAATTGACAGCTAGTTAACACTTTTCTCACGTCCCAGATTAGCACGGAGACATATTCTATTCAAATCCCAAGAAATGAAGAAATGTTCTGATACAAATTGAAATATGAAAATACTATTTTTCATTTCCGCGTTTCGGTGGATAAATGATTTCCCCAAGGAAAAGAAACTTTTGATGTAGCCAAATATTATAAAAGAAGATCATATACATTCACGTCCTTTAATCCCTTTTGTAGTGGACAGAACCTTGGAGATATAATATCCTCTAAGTCTCTTCTTAGTATGAATATTTAGGTCGTGATGTACAAACATACATACATACATTCATCCCTCTACGTCCCTAACGGGATAAGCAGAGACAATCGATTGCCACCTGGAACGGGTGACAAATCACTCTTGCTTCACTCACACCCATTAACCTTCTCATACATGCTCTTCTGTTCTACACGCTACGTACACCAACCTTGATTGTGATATCATTTCGGCACTGGTTAATATCCCATCGCCTGAAAGATTCCATTTGGGAATAGTCCCTTAGTCACCTCCTACGACATGACAGGAAGAATGGTTACAGTATGTAATGGCATTTAGTAATATTGATGAAAGAAATAATAAGACATATAACAGTCAGAAAGACGCTATATTGAGAAAAGGTTACTTTAGGAGTATCTATAACAACCGAGTGTGTATGAGAAGATGTATGAGTGTCAATGGAGCGAAAGTATTCTGTCAGGATCGGGACAAATGGGGATCCGTGATCTCTGCCTACTTCTCTACAGGGAATCAGCCGTGATGTGTATGTATGTGTATGATAATAGAATATTGTAATATCACATTTACAAGAAATTTTGATAAAAATAACAAAGAATTCCCCTTTTAATATTATTTTCTATATATTTGTCTGTAAACAAGCTTCTTTTAGAGCTACATTAAACTTTAAGCGCACGCTTTTAAAGTTCAATTTTCAATAAGTGGCAGTCAATAAGTCAATCCTGCAACCTTGCGTGTCGTTAGATCCAATACCCCTTCTTGCCAAGACAAATTGATTCTTAACCTCTTAACACAAAGCTCAAAATCCTGTAACCTGCCCAGATTCAATTTAGTACTCAATAGCCAAGCAAATTTGATACACATCTGTTCGTAATAAAGCTCAGTTTTGCGTGGAAGGGAATGAAATTCAATATAAGTTTGAGTGTAAAATTTGATAGGCAATTTTGAGCCTTAATTGGGGAGCATAGGATTTATTTTCATTAGTATTGGGAGGTATCTGTTATGGGTGGTTGTTTAAACTTGTTTCTTGTGCAAATCTGGGATTTGATCCAGATATATTTTTTGGCTTTTGTTCTAATATAAAGTTTCATTCTTCTCAAGGCGGATGTACGTAGTGAAGAACAGAAGAGCATGTATGAGAATGTTAATGGGTGTGAGTGAAGCAAGAGATTTTTGTCACGGTCGATCCAGGTTGTGATCGATAGTCTCCGTCTATTCGTTAGGGACGTAGAGGCGTGAATATATATATATACATACAATACATAAACATAAGCTTCACGACTTGTGTATACACACTCCTTTTTTATTGTGAAGACAGAGGCTTGAGAGTCCATCTCCGAAATGTTAGATATGGGTCACCCGAAGCTCACGTTTCTCTAGATAGACAGTACCCAACGTTATAGGTAATGAACCATATATACCGTACATAGGTACTGGCTTTTACCTTTTCTTTTCCAATCCCGAGGGATAGGCAGGCTTGGTCACGATGTTTTCCCTCACCGTTAGAGACTGTAAATTGTGGACGTAGAAAAAAACGATTTTAAATTTCATTCATTGGCTGCCACATGCCAGAGCCGGCATTCGATCCTCGAGATCTTACCCACTGGGCTACAGCCGCTATATGTGATGTAAGGTACAGATAGTTTGTTAAAGGCTACTGCAATTTTTAAAATATCATATACAGGCGTATACATATATCATTTCATACTTATAGTTTAAAGAGATTCGCGATTTATACTCATGATTAATAATTAACAGGACTTATCACGTAAGTTTTTTTATTATTAACCCGTTTATTTTATTAACCCGACGTTTCGGCTACGTTGCAGTAGCCATTGTTAATAAAGGTAATTTTATTATATAAAAACTTACGCGATAAGTCCCGTTAATTAATAATCATTTCATACTGTCATATTTTTAATGTAGATCAGAAGTGTTAAAGAAATAATTAAAATAACAATCTCTCTTTAAAGAATACATATATAAGTTATATTTTTCACTTTTACTTAGCCATTTTACTACATCTTTACCTATTCTTCTCCGCATACACACTCGACGGCTATAGCAACTTTATTACCATATTTCAACCTCCCCATAAACCGTTGATTTATAGCTCCTCCTACCGTTAATACATACATACATACACATCACGCCTGATTCCCTGTAGAGGGGTAGGCAGAGATCACGGATACCCATTTGCCCCGACCCTACCGTCAATCTTCACTAAAATACCTATTAAACTATATTGACTAAGATAAACTAAGTAAGACAAAAGACCTTCACGACCATTAACCCTTGCGAGGTAGTCAGAGGTTCAGGTTTCCTTCTGTAACTTTTAGTCTATTCGCGTTAAGTAAATAGTGACGTCATGATATAAAGACGTTAAACTGACCAATGAGACGTTAGTAAATGAGAAAACAATTCACATCGACCAATTGCAGACGACAGTTGTCACGTCTCATTGGTCAAATCGTCGGGACATGATGACATCACTATTTTCTTAATGCGAAGGTACTATAGTCAGATAAAGGTTATTTCTTGTATCGATACAGCCTTTGTCTTTGGAGGGATTAATGGTGAACCCTAAACCCCTATCACTCCCCGAGGGTCATGTTGTGTATTAATAAAGCCACAGGGTGCTACGGAGAGCCAATTCATAAAGTTCGTAGTATTGTTTTGATAGGGGAACCCACTGTACTACGGATTTTGGGAAGTGAAGGCTTTTGGCCAAAGGTTTTACATATTTTAGTGAGGGAAAGTAATCTAAAGTGAAAATAAACGTGAACATGAATAAACACTCAAGTTTATTGCCTTTGAAGGGGTATGAACATAAAAGGATATATTAAAATACACTTTAGTTCAGAAAATGGCTTTTTCGAATCATATTTATATGTACGTTGTGGTGGACAAAACATCGAAAACACGATCATATCTTCTAGTTCACTTTCTAGTATATATAAATATATATATATATATGTGTGTGTGTGTGTGTGTATGTGCTTTACGTGCACATACAATTACAGGGTAGCAAGAGGTTAATGTTTCGAACTTTGTGATTGTAAAACAGTGATATACATAGATATATCCACTAGGATATAAAATTACCCTATGTCGTTATATACGCTTGTAAATGATTTCCAAATATAGGCAGATTTTCTCGCGATGTTTTTTTTCAACGTATCAGTAGTGTTTCACAGATTATATAAAAAAATGAAGTCAGAGGTTCAAGTCTCTATTTCCGCGATTGCGGAGTTAGTGACTTTGTGGCTCACTCGATCTTACGTAATAACCAAATATAATATTAATATTTGGCACACTATTGCATCTATGACACTAGCCCCTTGTTTAATTCATTCAAGACTTGTATTTAAGGGTACTGGTCAACGTATATTGAAGAAAATAATAAGTAAGTACCTGATACGATAGGTGGTGTTTTCCGAGGAGAGTGCAAGTTTTTTTACCAACATTCTATCACCTTAGTTTGAGCATACACACTCCCTTCTTATTGAAGTAGGGTAGTCAGAGGCTTGAGTGCCCATCTCTAAAATTTTGAAGGCATGTTGGATTCAAACCGTATCCAGCGTGATAGGTAGTAAACCGTATCGCCGTATACAAGCACTTTTACTTATCCCGAGGGATAAGAATTAAGATGTTTTCCTCACGATGTTTTACCTCACCGTTTACGGCTATGTATCTAAATGAAATAATCATTTTTAAATGTCTTAATTAGAATAAATTATAACCGGGATTTCACCCTAGGACCTCTCATAAGAAGTCAAACGTCTTACCCACTTGACTAAAGCCGTTTAAATCATAAATACATAGAAAATAAGATTAATATAATTTTATCCTTAGGTGTTCATATATAGTCTTAGAGTAGATACATGTATTATAGTTTTACATCCATACATATACTTTCTATTCATCCATCTAGGCTCTAACTTCAGCACAAGTCCAAACCTCGACAGCCTTATTAGTCCGTTCTGTAATGGAGGCATCATTTGCGGGGATCACTCCGTCCGTAGCACAATGTTATTGCCCCTTTCGTAGTCGTTTGTTTCCGGTGAAGCCTCCTATTGGCCTTTATATACATATAATATATAAATATTTATTAATCCTGACACACACACATATATTATATATAGACTTTTCAAATCATAGTATATTATTATTATACATATATATATATATATATATATATATATATATATATATATATATATATATATATATATATATATATATATATATATATATATATATATATATATATATATATATATATATATATACATCCTATGACGTAAAAAGAATGCAAACTACCTGTCGTTTCTATCGGCATAGAAAGCAACTGACGGATAAAAGTTCAATTGAATCTATTGGGCAATGGGCTAGTAACCTGTCACCAATGTTTAATTTTGCCTTTGCAAGCCCAATATTAATGCTGATAAGTGACCTAGGATTACGTCTTTGAATTTCTGTCTACCCCGAAAGGAAAAAAGGGATAAAGTGCGAATATATATGTATGTATATATCCAAATGAACTACTTTCGCTTTGACAAGCTCTTTTATTCATACTTTAAGTTTATGTATGAAAAAGTCTGTTGGCTTTAGTAACTTTTATAATGGTTTGTAATATTGTATAAGTAAACTGTTGATTATCCTTTATAAATAAATAAAATAATTTTGTATATATATATATATATATATAATAAGGTTTTAATAAGAAATGATTTTTTAATTATTGTTAAACTACATAACATTAAGAATATACATACACATCACGCCTAATTCCCTGTAGAGTAGTAGGCAGAGATCACGGATCCCCATTTGTCCCGATCCTGACAGAACACTTTCGCTTCATTGACATTCATACATCTTCTCATACACTCTCGGCGGTTAAAGGTACACCTAACGTAACCCTTTTTCAATATAGAGTCTATCTAACATGTCTTATTAAGCCGGCCCCTACGTAGTAAATAAAAAAAAAGTGTATATATTAAAGTTTTAATAAGAAATGATTCTTTAATTATTGTTAAACTACATATCATTACGAACAAACCAATATAGTTATATGTATAGTATGTGTATGACACTTTTCTCTCCAGGTATGGATATTCGGCGAAGTATGGTGCTCGGTATGGCTGGCTGTGGATGTATGGATGTGCACCGCATCCATACTGAACCTCTGCGCCATATCTCTGGACCGGTACCTTGCTGTGACACGGTAAGAAAGGCATTTCATTATTCTGCCAATCTTTTACTATATGAGACCGGGTCGTAACGAGATAGAATTAAATAAAGATACCTTGATATCACCCCTATATACCTTTATATGATGTCTTCCCGCGACCACGACCTATGCAGCTGGGTCGAAACATCGTGTGATATTAAGGCATATATGTCTGTCATTTTATCGCGATAAGACCCAGTCTCATAAAGTAAAAAATGATTGCAAAATGACTGTTTAAAAATAGCTAGTTTGTTAATGTTAAAATAGGTAATAATCAATAACTTTATTTTTGTAATAAATAAAATTGTTCCTTGCCTTGTATAAAGCCTGTGTATACTATTAAAGAAGTAAAGGTGTGTATTTAGACGAAATTTGTTTGCTATCCGTCATGTTATATACCTATTACAAGCCAAAAAGGATAAATTGTGGCCATAAACCTGTATAAATGCTCAGTTCACGGTCGACAACTAAACTCTGACTACACCGAAAGAGTTAACGGTCGTGATTAATATGCGTTTCATTGACTGGGCTGTTTTGCATTGAGCTCAATCAGTTTCTTTTTCATGCCATTTCTATAAATGTTGACTTATAAAAAAGAAGCATAACTAAACATATAAAATAATACATCATAAAATGGTCAGATTCATAATTATAATAATAACAATATTTGGACATTATTACACAAATTGAACTAGCCCCTTGTTAAGTACATTTAAGACTTGTGTTAAGGGTACTAGTCAATGTATATTTAAGAAATGTATACTTATTATATATAGATAAATACATATATAGCACATATAATCAACGACCAGACTGGAAAGCAGTAGAAAAGCGTATTTCTTAACTCTGCCTCCATCGGGAATCGAACCCGGGACCTCACGATTAGCGATCAGGTGTCTAACCTATCGCGCCACGGAGCTCGTCAATCAGATTCAAAATTGTGAAGAAATAATATGTGAGTGAAGCAACGGATATTTATCAGGATCGTTCCAGGTGGCGATTGATAGTCTATGTGTATCCCGTTGGGGACATAGAGGCGTGAATATATATTATATGCATCTATGTTATTTGTTAAAAAAGGGTAAATTTTAAGTTTTTGCTGTGTAGTTAGTACATTAATAGAGTAAAAACTTACACTTCATTTAATTCAATAGAGTAAAACTAACTTTCTCTTTCCACAGACCTGTCTCCTACCCAAGTATTATGAGTCGTGGTAAAGCGAAAGTGTTGATAGCGTCGCTATGGGTGCTGTCGTTTATCATCTGTCTACCCCCGTTGATCAAATGGAAGAACACGGTAAGGTTATGTAAACAACAGACAATATATAAATTCACGTCCTTTAATCCCTTTCGGGGTGGACAGAACCTTGGACACAAGAAAACATCGCCTTGATCAGTTATTAGCTTGAAAATTGGTGACAGATTGCTATTCTACCGCCCAATCTGATCTTTTATGTACATATTTGCAATAAACATTGGTGAACTGCACCGAATTCTACGGTTAGGTAAAACAACGTGAGGTAGATTATCTGTTCACCGAACAAGTGATAGTGCTTGTAAATGGTGATATGACTTACCACCTGTCACATTGAGTACTGACTATCTGGTTAACACGTGGGTTCGAGGTGGCCATAGAATTACGACCTTCGCAATTGCGGAGATGGACATCTGAACCTCTGACTACCCCGCAAGGGTTAATGGTCGTGAACGCGGTTATCTTGGTCTTCAATATGTACATTTGCAAAAAGGGGGTTATGTATTTATATATGAATGTAAATATCGCAGATTTACCTAGGAGATACTAAATATAATCAGGTTCTGTCACCCCGAAAAGGATAGGCCAGATAGTCAGTACTCAATGTGACAGGTGGTAAGCCATGTCGCCATTAACAAGCACTATTACCTGTTAGATGAACAGATAGGTTTCCTCACGTTGTTTTACCTTACCATAGAATTCAATGTTTTTCGGCAAACAGGTAGATTACATTATGTTTTCCCTCACCGCCGTATTCGTATGTACATACATACATACACATCACGCCTGATTCCCTGTAGAGGGGTAGGCAGAGATCACGGATCCCCATTTGTCCCGATCCTGACAGACCACTTTCGCTCACTGACATTCATACATCCTCTCATACACTTTCGGCGGTTATAGGTACTCCTAAGGTCACCTTTTTTCAATATAGTGTCTTTCTGACTGTTATAATATGTAAAAAAAACAAGTACCGTATTTCAAAAACTACAAACTAATATAAAGATTTTTCAATAATATTTAATAAATAGTAATATTAAATACCATTCCTAAAAATTTCATAAACATTGTATGTATGGTTTAGAAAATACACCGTTTTTTCACGTTTTTCGCTCCCCTGTAAAATTGCGTTTTTGTAGATGTCTTTATACACTTTGCTGCCATCGATATGTCGTATTCGTATGTATCTAACTAAGTGCATATCTTCTTACAGACCGAACCTTCAGACTCGGACCCAATGCCATCCTGTCCGTGGACCTGTGAACTGACGAACGACACTGGCTATGTACTATATTCCGCGCTGGGATCATTCTTCATACCAATGTTCGTTATGCTATACTTCTACTGGCGGATCTATAAGGCTGCTGTCAGTACTACGAAGGCTATTAATCAGGGCTTCAGGACTACTAAAGGTATTTTATGTGTTTGTTATTTGTACATAAGTATATTTACGCCTGTATGTACTTAAAGGTATAGGCAGAGACTATTAGGCCACCTGGAACGATCCTGACAAATCTTTTGCTTCATTAGACCCATTAACCTTATCATACATGACAAAAAACAAACTAACGCGTTAACGACCATTAATCCTTGCGGAATAGTCAGAGGTCCAGGTTTCCATCTCCGCAATTGCGTAGGTAGTAATTATATGACCACCTCGAACCCACGTGTTGACCAGATACTTAGTACTCAATGTGACAGGTGGTAGGCCATGTCACCATTTACAAGCACTAACTATTACCTTTTCGGGGAACAGGTTTCCTCACGATGTTTTCCCACACCGTTATGTTCATTTTCGTAATATAAATACATTTATTACGAAATAAAATTTAATTTAATTTTAAACGAAATTTAAATACGAAATGCGTCGAATAGTACGGTTAACTTAGATATATTATAGACAAGTTTCCTAACCACATTTTCCCTCATACTTTGCAACCTTCGATCATTTTCCCCTGTACATACGTTTCTTTGAAGAAGGCTTCGAAGGTCGATTCAAAGGGGATTTTCTACAGCCTTTTCAAAGCCTTAAGAGAGAACAATGAATAATTAAAAGCCAATTTCTTCAGGTCAATGGCTATGAAATCTTAGCGGCGTGCAGACGATGGAATTTTCACAGAATAGACATTATTTTGGATTACTATATAAAGGAGGGTGATGTTAGAAGTACCTATAACCAACGAGTGTGTATGTCAAGGTCTATGGATGTTAATTTAACGAAATGGGTTTGAAAATGAATGGGGATCCGTTAACTTTGACAACCATGTAAGACTTTGACATGTATAGTAAGGCGTATAAAATCGGTTTTAGTTAATGATCAATGTGAAGCTACACGGAATCTGATCAATTTCTAGATGAATGGCCATTAGTGTAATTACTTACTGTTAGTTTCTATACAGGAAAACATAGATGAAAAACACAGATAACGTGTATCTTCAAAGTACAGAATAACAAATTAAATCATTTGATTAGTTTCCCCAAGGCTTTCTAAGTTTATACTAATACATGTACATTCTCGTCTTGTAATCCTTTTCCGGGTGGACAGAACCTTAGAGATGATACAGTTCACTTTTAAGCATCAACATTGGGGTTACGATGTCACACTGGAAGATTGGTGACCGATTTCTAGCCTATCGTCCAATAGATTCTTTTTACCCCTAGTCCCTTAGTAGCCTACGACATACCGTTAAGAACGGGAGCTAGTTAGCTTTCATTTTACGTCCCAGCTAACACAGGACACTAAACATTGATCTAGGATATATTATCATATCTTAAGGTTCACCCCGAAAGGGATTAAAGGACGTAAATATACGTACATATATTATATATTGAAGTATAAAAGGCTCTATAGACGTAAGGCCATTGTATTCAGCCAATGACTTGGATCCCCTTTATTTAATTCTCTGGAACCAGAACATTCTAATTGACTTATTCTCCACACCAAAAGCCATTGTGACAAGATCCTGAATTTGAGGACTGTGACAAGATCCTTTATTTTATCGGGATTCAGGCTACATATACATTCGCGTCCTTTAATCTCTTTTGTGGTGGATAGAACCTTGGGGACATGAAAACATCTTCTGGGTATCTTATTACCATCACTACATAGTAGAAAACAAAGTCGCTTTCTTTGTCCCTATGTCCCGTTGTATGCTTAAATCTTTGAAACTACGCAACGGATTTTGATGCGGTTTTTTTAATAGATAGAGTGATTCAAGAGGAAGGTTTATATGCATAATAACATCCATTAAATAGTGGAGTAGTTTATATATTTAATACCCGTGCGAAGCCGGAGCGGGTCACTAGTATGTATATATTCACGTGTTCAATCATGTGTTACGTACGTTACGTAATTACGTTTTTACTCTTGGTGCGGACAAAACTATTACACACAAATATATTAGGTCTCTTACATTTAGATAAGGGTTGTGATGTCATACGGAACATTGGTGACGTAACTCACCCATTGTCCAATAGATTCCATTAACCCGTAGCCCCTCGAAAGAACGGCAGTTAGTTCGCATTCTTTTAATGTCCTGAAACAGGATGAAAAGATATAAAGCCTTCGAATACAGTAGCAGCTGCCAGAGTAATAGCTATAAAAGGGAAATTTTCAACCGATATTCAGATTTAGAATGAAAACTTTACAGTACTTTGGGAAAACTCATTTTAGTTACCTAGATTTTAGCTTAGAAGTTATATTTGGTATTTAACAAAACAAACCAACAAACGCGTTCACAACCATTAACCCTTGCGAGGTAGTCACAGGTTCAAGTGATCATCTCCGCAATTGCGGAGGTACTCATTCTATGGCCATCTCGAGTCCAGGTGTTGACCAGATAGTTAGTACTCAAAGTGACAGGTGGTAAGCCATGTCGCCATTTTCAAGCACTAACTATTACTAGATTGAGGAACAGGTAGGTGTCCTCACGATGTTTTCTCTCAACTTATTTGTTTGTTATTTATATACGAGTAGTATTTTATTATGTGTAATGTAAGATTGTGTGATAGGGTACGGAATAGTGTGATTCGTGAACGTTGTGGTATAAAAGAAGATAAAGTGACGAAAATAGAGAATGGCATGTTAAGGTGGTTTGGGCACATGGAGCGGATGGATGAAAGGAATGTATAAGGCCGAAGTGGAAAGTAAATTTGGACGGGGTAGACTGCGTAGAACTTATACAAATCAAATTGGAAACATTCTTCTCCAGGTGTACGTAGTGTAAAGAACAGGAGATCATGTTTGAGAAGGTTAATGGTTGTTAGTGAAGCTAGGATTTGTCAGGATTATTCAAGGTAGTGATCGGTAGTATCTGCCTATCCCGTTAGGGACGTAGAGGCGTAAATATATATGTATATATTTATATCTTCAATTATAATACTAAGTGAATTGAAACACATATATGAATAAACTTTTACCTACAAAGAGGTAAGCAGAGATTACATATCCCTATATCATATTTATCTTGCAAATTACTTTCACTTTATCGATAGCTTCTCAAACACTAGGCCGCTATAAATACTTTTTACGTCACCCTTTATGTCACTTATTTGCGTCATAAGTATTAGACCGAGTCCTACGTAACCACCCTTCTACCTCATACACATATATATCTTTCACCATTATGAGTTTTAATTATAAATGTATCATGTATCAATTATGAATACTTAAAAGTAGTAATTCTATGGCCACCTCAAACCCACGTGTTAACCAGATAGTCAGTATTTTGAATAGTGGTAAACCATGTCGCCATATACAAGCACTAATTGTTACCTGTTCGGAGAACAGGTAGGTTTCCGCACGATGTTTTCTCTCACCGTCGTATTCTACCCGTTTCGTAAATGTATTTTTATTACGAAAATGGACACAAAAATTCATTAAACTTCATTGCCACTGGTACATGCTGCAGGCGGGATTTGAACCCTATACCCACTGATACAGAGTCAAGCCCCAAGCAACTGAGCTATGTCGAACTTAATATATACATACATACATATGAACACAGATCCGTGCTAGTCTAGGATGCAAATAGAGAGCCTTGTTGTTGTAGGAGGCAACTAAGGGACTAGGGGTTAAAGGCATCTATTGGGCAATGGGCTAGCAACTTGGCACTAATGTTCCATATGATATCACAACCCCAATATTCATGCTATAAAAATATTTGGAGATAATATCGTGTCTTCGATGTTCCGTCCTCCCCTAAAAGGATTAATGGACGTGAAAGTATATGTATGTATATGATCATACACACATATTTCATACCCTATATTCCTTTTAAGTCAGTCAGGTTAGATTTACCACTGTTGTATGCATATCATATCTGGCAATAAGGAATATTGGTGACAGGTTACCATCGCATCGTATTTTTACCCTTTTAAACGATGACCTTCGTAGAATACGTATTTTGTTTAAGTTTGCAATTACGCTTATTCTATACTACGTATTTTATATATTATAAGCAATTACGGGCAATCATCCTCTATACTACGAGTGCATGATTGGCACCGTGAAGCCTTCCAATTAGAGACTTTGCGTGCGACATTGAACCAATTAAGGTCGAAAGAAATTAAGTTCGACATTTCGTAGTATGGAAAACTCGTAGTATTGCAATAAAATTTAAATGGTTTCATTAATTTTCTATTGAATACTGAAGAACTAATACACAGTATCTATAAACTGAAAACCCAGAACAATCAAATACGTTACATAGTGTAAAAGGGTGTCATTAGAAGTAATTATAACCGCCGAGTGTGTATGAGGAGGTTGGATCTTAATTAAGTAAAAGTGGTTTGTCAGGATCAAGATAAATAGTGGTTTGCATATCCAACTGTAGGGAAATAAATATAATGTATATGTATAATCATAGTATTCAGTATACTATTACACTTAAAGAACTAGCCCCTTGGTAAGTTCGTTTAAGACTTGTATTAAGGGTACTAGTCGACGTATATTTAAGTAAAACATATGAACTTATTTTATATAGATAAAAACATTTAAAGTACCTATAATCAACTACTTGACTGGAAAGTAAAGGAAAAGCGTAGTTCTTAGATTTGCCTCCACCAGGAATCCAACACAGGACCTCACGATTGGCGTTCAGGTGGTTAACTAATCGCGCCACTTATAGAATACACCGATTAGTGAGCCAAAACATCGTGAGGAATCCTACCTGCTCTCTGAACAGGTAATAGTTAGTGCTTTGGCATTTGCATTGGCTGTACTGTACTGGTCAACGTGGGTTCGAGGTAGCCATAGAATTACAACCTCCACGATTGCGGAGATGGAAACAAGAACCTCTGACTACTCCGCCACAATAAAAAAAAGGAGTCACAAGTCATGAAGCGTATGTTATGTTTTATAAAGCTATATGAAAACTACATATAGAATAATATTGAAAAAGGGTGACGTTAGCTGTACCTCTAACCGCCAAGTGTGTATGAAAAGATGTAGTGTCAATGAAGCAAAAGTGGACAGTCAGGATCAGGACAAAGGGGGATCCGTAATCTCTGCCTACCCGTCTATAGAGAATCAGGCGTGATGTATATGTATGTATGAAAACTAATCCTTCTTTTCTCCCACCCGGCAAAGGCTTTGGCAGTAGGTTCGACGACAACCGCTTAACCCTAAGGATCCATCGTGGCAAGAGTGGCTGCGCTAGGGCCCACGGATCACCTCTTTCAACCACCTCCAACCATTCTACAAGTACCTCACTCAGTGCTTCACCCGAACGACTGAGACGGTAAGAAATGCATTTAGTTAAGTCATTTACAGCCTTGGTCAAAAGTATAAATGTTAATAATTATTAACGGGACTTATCGCGTAAGTTTATATATAATAAAATTACCTTTTATTAACCCGACGTTTCGGCTACGTTGCAGTAGCCATGGTCACGGGCAGACTAATTTAAATATAAACTTACGCGATAAGTCCCGTTAATAGTTATTAATCATGAGTATAAATCGCGAATCTCTTAAAACTATAAGTATAAATGTTGAAATGCTACTCAAAAAAACGACTTTTTTTGTTTTTGTTCGCATGTGGCCTATTGACAAACAAAATAAGCTTATTTATTGGTTTAAGCAAGTCCTAATAACACATACAATGCATCCAAAAAACCCTTGCGGCAGTTTGCACAAGTTTTGAAAATATAAGAGTTTTGCAGGGGTGCCTAATACTTTTGGCCATGGCTGTATGTACACAGTGCTAATATGTGACGTAAAAGGAATGTTGACTAGCTGCTGTTCTTCCCAGCATGTCGTAAAGGTGACTAAGGGACTAGAGGTAAATGAATCTATTGGGCTAATTGGAATATAGTAATACTAATTTAAAAACACGACCAAAAGTTAGTGTCTACCGACAGCTGTAGATTTACCAGGTTATTTTTACGTATATAACTAAATATGATATAAAAAAGCGTTCATGATAATTAACCTTTGTGGGGTAGTCAGAGATTTAGGTGTCCGTCCTTGTAATTGGGAAGTTCATAATTCTAGGGCTACCTCGTACACACCTGTTGATTGCATAGTCAGTACTAAATAATACAAATGGAAAACCGTGTCGCCATTTACAAGCTGTTCGAGGAACAAGACGGTTTTCTCTACGTTTTCCCTCATTGTAGAATCAAGTATGTAAAATTTCATCAATCCTTCTACATATTTGTTAAAAAAATTATAAATAAGGTTTAGAAACATTTTTAAAATTTTATTTATTTTCACGTGAAATTCTGTTAACTAACTGCAGTAATAGGAGATCATAAAGGGACTAGGGGTGATTGGAATCTATTGGGCAATGGACTGAACCCATTATCAATGTTTCATATGACACCACGACCCCAATATTTATTCTAAAAACTGACCTTAGACATTATTCTAGCATTTTTTCCGAATCCCTAACACTCGCTTAAGACGTAACAAGAGGGGAAATCTCAAAAATGTGGAAAGGCATAAAATAGAAGTGTTTTCGAAAGAAGCACCTACTTTAGAAATGAGGTAAAAGTTTTCTTTACTCGCTCCGCTGTGCCGCGTTTACACACTACCAGTTGCTTTTAACGAAAAGGTATTTTCATATCTCTTAAGCTAAATCTATTTTAAACGAATCTCGTGATAGTTTAGGATGTAAAATGCTAACTAGCTGCCGTTCTTTCCACCATTAAGGTGATTTGCAGTAAATGGAATCTATAATGATTGGCTAACAACCTGTCACTAGTGGTTTACAATACATATTTACAAGTATATTCACGCGTCTACGTCCCGAAAAGGATAGACAATTATTATTGATCGCAACATGGAACGATACTAACAAATCTCTCTTGCTTCTCATAGATGCTCTTCTGTTCTTCACACTATGTACACTTACTTTGAGAAGAATGTCTCCAATTTGATCGGTATAAGTATTTATTTATAATGCCATCATAACTAAACAATATTTTACCGTAAAGTTCAAGGACTAAACCAAAGGTTCTACATAATATTTCATAGATTGTAACCTACTTAGTCATGAGGTCTTATTGGGCGGCCCCTACGTATATCCCAATAGGACATATGCCAGTCAGATAGACGCCATATTGAAAATTTGTGATGTTATAAGCACCTTGAACCGCTGAAAGTATGAGGTATATGAGTGTCAAAGAAGCGAAAATGCATTATTTAGATTGGGACAGATGGATATCCGTGATCTCTGCCTACCCCTCTACGGGAATCGGGCATGATGAGTATATATACATGTATGTATGTAAATCAGGTAACAGACATTAGGTGACTACCCCATATAAAAAATCCAGTATGGCGTAAATCCAACAAAGCAATTCCGCCTAATGTAAGCGTCCCTTACGTTTGGCAACAAGACCAACTTTCAAATAGCTTCCAGATAAATTCATTTAAACTGTAATTGCACTGCACAATTGTTAGCAAGATGGTAAACTACTAACTGTACCTTCTGAATAGCGATAGTGAATAGTTAACTTTCATACAATACCTATTTGTACATCACTACATAGTATAAAACAAAGTCGCTTTCTCTGTCCCTATGTCTCTTTGTACGGTTAAATCTTTGAAACCAAGCAAAGGATTTTGATGCGATATTTTTAAATATATAGAGTGATTCAAGAGGAAGGTTTATATGTATAATAACATCCATTGAATAGTGGAGTAGGCTATATAGTTTTTACCCGTGCGAAGCCGGAGCGGGTCACTAGTACAATATATATTCAAGTTGTTTAATCTCTTTTGAGATGGGCACAACCTTGGAGATATGATAATGTCTTCTAAGTCACTTTTGAGAATGAATATTGGGGTTGTTTTGCATGTACATGGAACATTGTTGACAGGTTTCTAGGCCATTGATAAAAAGACCAATAAATAATAATAGGCCTATAACTGACTAAAAGACAAACACGTTCACGACCATTATTAACCCTTGAGGGGTAATCAGAGGTTCAGGTGTCCATCTCAGGAATTGCGAAGGTGGTTCTATGGCCACCTCGAACCCACGTGTTGACTAGATAGTCAGTACTCAATGTGACAGTGGTAGGCCATATCTCCATTTACAAGCACTACCTGTTCGGAGAGAAGGTGGGTTTCGTACATATTAGATATAAATTCAAGGCATTTAATCTCTTTTGAGGCGGACAGAACCTTGGAGACACAATAATATCTCCTAGGTCACTTTTAGCATGAGTGTTGGGGTTGTGATAGCATGTATATGGAACATTGTTAACAGGTTGCTAGGCCATCGATAAAAAGACATTAACTGTTAGTCTTTTATTTGTTTCCTTAAATATAATGGAAAGAATAATGGAAATGTGACGTAGCTCAGTTGTTTGGGGCTTGACTCTGTATCAGTGGGTACAGGGTTCAAATCCCGCTTGAGCTTGTACCAATGGAAATGAAGTTTAATTAATTTCTATGTACATTTTCGTAACAAAAATACATTTACGAAATGCATAGAATATGAGTGAGGGAAACATCGTGAGGTAACCTACCATCCGCAAATAGGTAATAGTCAGTGCTTGTAAATGGCGACATGGCTTACCACCTGTGACATTGAGTACTGACTATCTGGTCAACACGTGAGTGGTTGGGGACGTAGAGGCGTGAATACACGAAGCGATGTTGAATTTCCGCAGCGTTAATGTTCTTATATGAATTCAAAGCACAATATTTCGCTTTGAGAATGATTAATACAGTTCTGTTTGAAAATGGAATCCCATTTGTCTCTCAAATTAACGGTAATACGTACATACGTACATTTCCTTTAGGCATTTGTCATGTGCTAGTCTGGAACGTAAAAAGAATGCTAACTAGCTGCCGTTCTTCCCGGAATGTCAAAGTAGGTGACTAAGGGACTAGGTGTAAATAGAATCTATAAGGCGATAGGCTAGCAACCTGACACCAATGTTACATTATGAGATCACAACACTAATAATTATGCTAAAAAGTGACCTAGGAGATATTATATACCCGAGTTTCTGTCGACCCCGAAAGGGATTGATTTAAGGGATTGACTGCAAAATTTCAAGACATTTCTTCTCTGCAGGTTTTCACTTCCAAAATGCTAAAAGTTTAATTAGTATCATTTTTATTGTAAAGAATAAAATAAATATAAATATCAATATATTTCAATAACCTTTGCGCGATTGGTTAACCACCTGAACGCTATTTGTGAGGTCTTGGGTTTGATTCCCGGTGAAGACTGAGTTAAGAACTACGCTCCGCTTCTGCTTTCCAGTCTGGTTGTTGATTAAATATGCAATATCTGTATGTATATATACATATAAGAATATATTTCTTAAATATACATTGACTAGTTCCTCTAACACAAGTCTTAAAATGTTATCACCAAAGGGCTAGTTCAATTGATGTAATAGTGTCCCAAAATATTATTGTATAAAACATTTTATTCCGTCGTGTTTCATATGTAGTAATGGAAATGAAGCTATGTGACTTTCAATGTAATAAAAATACATTTGCAAAATACAGTGAATACTACGGTGAGGGAAAACATAATGAGGAAGCGTATTTGTTCCTAGAAACAGGTAATTTATTCACTGAACGTAGTATTCAGCGGTTATCGCAATTTTTCACTAATAATGGTACCTTGTAAATGGCGACATGGCTTACCACCTGTCACATTGAGTACTGACTGGTCAACACGTAGGTTCCAGGTGGCCATAATTACTACCTTCACAATTGCGGAAATGGAAACCTGAACCTCTGACTACCCCGCAAGGGTTAATGGTCGTGAACGCGTTGTATTTTTGTCTAATAATGGTGAATAAACACAAACCAATTACTACTAATCTAGTACTAGTCTGGGACGTTAAAAGAATGCTAACTAGCTGCCGTTCGTCCCGACATGTCGTTGGAGGCGACTAAGGGACTAGTGGTAAATGGAATCAATTGGACGACGCACTGTGTTAACAATGTTCCATATGACATCATAACCCAAATATTTATGCTAAAAAGTGACCTAGAAGCTACTGAAGCTCCGAGGTTCTGTTCACCCCGAAAGGAATTGAAAGACGTAAATGTATATATACTTTGAGAACGAAAAAAACACTTTATTCACTACATACTACAAAAACACAAACATGGAAAAACTATATGTAAAGAAAACCGTTGATGCAGTGAAAAGGTGCTGCCTAAGTATACGATCCAGCTAGGCTGTATCAACGAACCAAATATAAAGAGGACCCAGCTTAAAGAGCGGTCCCCGTTACGCGATGCGAAGTCCAAATGGCGTGTTTTAATTGGTGCGGAGTCTAAAAATGTGTCGTAGAAAGATATGTAGTAGATACCTGATTTGATTGGCCGATGCCGTGTTTTAATTGGTTGTAATATCTCCCCTCCATCCCGCGTACCTCGTTTCACCCTGCGTAGTGTTACGTTAGTTTCCATACAAATATTGCGTAAGGCCCACTCCTCTTATTAATTACTCCATGGATTTATCATTAGTCCTCCGGCAGCACCCGATTCGGAAACTTACCGGAACCGACTTTTACATACTCATTTTTATTTTCAGACATTCGAGTGCCAGGCGAGCGCATGAGAAGGTCAAAATATCCGTTTCATACCCGTCTTCTGAACAAATCTGCACCACTACAGATATGACAAGGTGATTTTACATGTTTCTACATAACATAAAAATAAATCATACGCTTTATTGACATCCATATTCATACGGCCCGGTGGATTTGTACTTCTAAAACAAAAAGACAAACGCGTTCACGGGCATTCCCTTGCGAGGTAGTCAGAGGTTCAGGATTCCATATCCGCAATTGCGAAGTGACTGATTCTATGGCCACCTCGAACTCACGTGTTGACCAGATAGTTAATACTCAATGTGACAGGTGGTAAGTCATGTCGAAAGAAATTATGTAAGTACGTATTAAAATATTCTTTCATTTGTACATTCCAGAGCAGGGAATCGAAAATAGGACCTCATATAATAAGTCAAAGGTCTTACCCACTAGGCTACATCCGCCAATTTATTTCCTAAAGTCAAATTTATTATAATCATATAATGATTTTATTATTTATTGCACACACAATACTTTACACATTAAAAGACACAGAGAAACTGTACAATAGTATATTATACATACACATCACGTCTGATTCCCTGTAGAGGGGTAGCCGGAGATCACGGATCCCTATTTGTCCCGATCCTGACAAACCACTTTCGCTTCATTGACACTCATACATCTTCTCATACACACTCGGTGGTATATTATATTATAGTCTATTCGCGATAAGTAAATAGTGACGTCATGATAATCAGAGGTCAAACTGACCAATGAGACGTGAGTAAATGAGAAAAGAAGTCACATTGACCAATAACAGACAACCCCTATAAAATCTCATTGGTTAAATCATGGAGACCTTGATGACGTCACTATTTTCTTAAAGCGAATATACTATAGTATATAAATTCTTTCAGTACATCTAGGTCACCAAGCAGATCGCCTAGTCCATCGCTCTACGCAGTCCACTATGAGAGGGACGGACGGGAACTCACGGAGAGCCGGCTGAGGGTCCGCTCCTCCCACTTGCTAAGCCCCACCCCCTTTTGTGAGGAGTGCGATGACAAGCCGAGGACTAGACGGATGGGCAAGAGGAATATCAAGGCACAGGTATGTTGGAACTTAGTATGAAGCTTGACTATGTATTTGATCAGGGTGCAAAGCTCAATCATCTGAGCATGTAACAATTGATACATACATTCACAATAGGTTTATATCCAATAGGTAAAGGCAAAGTTCACGGATGCCTATCTGTTCCGATCCTGATAATCCACTTTTTCATTGACACGTAATACCAATGGCTTACCGCCTGTCACATTGAGTACTGACTATCTGGTCAACACGTGGGTTCGAGGTGAACCAAAATTACTTCCTCCTCAGTTACAAAGATACACCTTAACCTCTGAGAACTCTGCAAGGGTTAATAGTTATGGAAGTGTTTGTTTTATTTGTCTTTTAAGCAGTCCACTGGTTACGTAGGGGCCGATCCAATAAGACATATGTTAGTCAGATAGACACCATAATGAAAAATATTGACGTTCAAAGTACCTATAACTTTGTATTAGGAGGTATATGAGGTGTCAATAAAGAGAAAGTGGTTTCTCAGTATCAAGATAGATGAAGATCCATTGCTTAACCCTCTACAGGGAATCAAGCCTGATGTGTATGTATGTAAATGAAGTTTCATATTCGTAACCAACGGGCCACAAACGACTCCAATCATTTTCATCTTCACTTCACTCCAGATTGTCCCCTGTTCCAGGTGAAACGCTTTCGCATGGAGACCAGAGCAGCTAAGACCCTGGGCATAATAGTCGGCGGCTTCGTCTGCTGTTGGATGCCATTCTTCAGCGTGTACGTGGTGCGGGCTTTCTGCGAATCCTGTGTTGCGCCCCTGGTCTTCTCAGTCCTCTTCTGGCTTGGATACTGCAACTCTGCTATCAATCCCCTCATTTATGCGCTGTTTTCTAAGGATTTCAGGTATGAGTAATTGAAATTTATATTAATTTTTTTGGTACGAAGAAAATATTATCTTTCTTTGTCATGTTCTTTTGTTTACTTGATATGTGTTTGGTATAGAAAGAATCACGTCTTTTAGTGCTTTTCGGATGGATAAAACCTTATGATGGTTAAAACCAAGAAAACATCCCCTAGGTTAATTTTCAACATGACGATTGGTAACAATTTGCCCATTGCCCTATAGTCAATATACCCTTCTGATTTCTATGTACATTTTCGTAATAAAATACATTTGCGCAATGCACCCAATAACTACACTGAGGGAAACCTTTGTATTTGTAAATAAACATATATAAGTCAGTGTTTGTTAATAGCGACAAGATTTATCTGTCGCATTGAATACTGACTATCTAGGATAACCCTAGTTCTGGTGTAAGTATTAATTGATGTATAGTGTTCGTCTTTTGTCTACATGAAGTAATTTAAACCCCGATTCTCCTACCTCCACCCGTTCATTCCAGATTCGCGTTCAAGCGCATTATCTGCAAATGCTTCTGCGGCAGTGGCACTACGGCGAGGCGGGATAGCGATGGGTCAGCCAGAGTGCAGCGCACGTTGAGTGCAAGGCAACAAAACTCGCATTCTTTGGAGGAAAATGAGCAGAATCAGGCCAATGGGAGCGCTAATAATACTAATGACAGGTAATATTTTTGGGAGGCTTTTCATTTTACAAGAAAACAGAGTTAACCCGTGACGTTCTCGAAGCAGGCAAGTCAATGCCTGTAAAGGGCGATATGCTTAACCAGGTGTCACATTCATATAATTAAACTGAGAGAGTTAATATTAATAATTATTAATTTAAGATTAAAATATTTTAATCAGTTTAAATTTGTAAATATTTTGTTAATTTATTGTAAAGATTTCATTGTTAAAATGTATTAAAATAAAAATATTTTAAATTTTAACTGAGAGAATTAAGTTATGTCTATGAAACCGAAAAGGAATCGGCTCAGCTAATTTTTTTAGATAATACACAGTACCAATATTATGTGAATCCCCGCAATGTAATGGCAATACAATAATACATACTTTTAATGATATAAACACATTCACCTCTTTTAATCCCTTTCGGGTTAGACAGCACCTCTGCGACATGAAAACATCTCCTTGGTCTTTTTTAGCATGTATATTGGAGTTGTGATGTCATATTGAAAATTAGTGACTGGTTGCTAGCCTCGTAAGTCGCCTTTTACGTCATACCAGTAAATACGGCAGCTAGTAAGCATTCTATTTACGTCATAGCTAGCACGGGCAATATAGTACTGATATTAATTTTCGTTTACAGATGACGTTTAGCGTCACGCCGTCGCACTCCCGAATTTCAATCGACGGTCGCCTGTGTCTAACCCTTAAATCGAATAACTGACCTTAGCACAAGCAAACAGGGCCCTTAGTCAAGTGGTTGCGAGCGTGTATTTACGAAGTGACAATCCAATTCAAAATGGCTGCTGAATTGATCAGCTGATCAATATACTTATTACATACATGTCGAAAAATTTCTGTATAATTTCTTGGCATTTATTCTCTTTACGATATTCCAATGTTATTTTAGTTTAGACTAAATTTATTTTAAATTCTTTAGATCCTAAAGACATTCAGTTGTAAATGTAATGATTAATTGATATTTATGATCCTTATATTGAATATAATGACTTTTATTTCAATTCGAACACGCTCATGACCACTTGGCTAGCCAACTTATCCTCAATTGATATATCCAAAGGAATAGCAATGTTTTAAAGGAAATTTCCTGCATACAAAGTACATTTTCCCGTAAATTCCTGAGAATAGTCATAAATAGTGTTTATATGCGATGACATAGACACCATCTGTCACGTTAAGTATAACCAGGGACCCTAATGCTTTTTTGCAAAATCGTTTTTCAATATCACTACAGTATAGGTGTAAAGTTGTTAGTAGAATAGCAAATTTGACAAGAATAGCAAATTTGACAGATTTCATCATTTTCAAGGCAAATTTTGACACTTTTGCAGCTGCCAATAGTGAAATTTGACACCTTTGCTAATCAACTCACAACTTCACACCGTTACTAAAGTACCTACTATAGAACTACAATTATGCTAGTATTAGTAAGGCCCTGGTGAAACATAAGTTTAATGTGGTCCGATACTACTTCACAGTTTCTAAAATGGACACTCGAACCTTTTAAGTCAAGGTATAACCATTTTATACTGTGCTTATATGTCGTTAAGCTCTTGAAAATTAAGTTGATTATTTGTTTTTCAATCATAAAAAAGTTTCTTTATTTGCCTGCAATATTATCTCTCTTTTACATAAAATGTTGGAATGGAAGTAAAATATTCGCTTCTATCATAAAATAATAGCAAAGAAATTTATTAAAAGGAAGTTAAATTTATCTTTAACATTTATGCTTAAATTATGCGAATACTTAATAAGAAATAAAGTTTACAATCAGAATTAAATTGTACTTTTACTTTTTACTTTTTTTGACATCAATTTGACACATTTGTAAAAGACAAACGCACATTCACTCAGGCTTACGTATAATACCTAGATATTGATGTAATAGTAAAGTAGTGATTGGAAAACGAATAATTGAAACAAATATTTTGTACGGGTATTAAGTCTTATTATGCTTAAGTATACTAAATTTGCTATGGATTTGATGTCGAATTTCAAAAGAAACCGTCTTGTTACTATTAAGTGTAAGCTAGAATTATAAGTGCTAGGAAAATATAGGCAGCCTAAATATATCTACTTAGATGTATATACAATTTTCTTAAATTGAAACTAGCTAACCTATCGTCTAATTTAATTTTCAAGTACCTTAAAGCCGTAAAGATATGCCTAAAAGAAAGATAGTTAGTTATCATTCTTATTATATGCCAATTTAGCTTGAAGTATGTAACATTATAGTTTAATGTGTATTTGAGTTTTCGTCCAGCTGTAAACAATGTTTATTTCAGGATAGATAAGAAAGATCTTTTCTGTGATTAATTTTTTCATTAGGTACAAAATATAAAAATTAATATATAAATATTAATAATCTGTGATTAAACCTATTATACTGTCTGAGATTACCTAAAAAAAACACCTAAACATACGAGAAAAATACAACTGGTTAGATTATTCAAATCCCAGATCAGCACTTGTCCCTCCTGTACATACACTCGGTATAAATAAGCGGTTATAATAATTATTCAATCATGCATTATATTATTTGTTCACCAACAATCGTCTATAACCCTGATAATAACCTAATTTCTTTACAAATAAATTAAATTAAAATTTGCTAATGTAAGAAATCCTGCTGTCCCACGCTAGGTCTGGAACGTAAAGAAAATGCCAACTAGCTGCCGTTCCTCCGAGCATGTAGTTGAAGGTGACTTAAGGATTTGAGATGTATGGAACAAAATTTCTATAATGACTTCAATCCCATTCAAGCTTAAAAAGCTACCTAGGAGATATTATATCTCCGAAGTTCTGTCCACCCTGAAAGGGATTAACGTACGTTAAAAGATACCTATTCTCCGAAGTAAGCAGTAGTCAGCGCCTGAACTCGGTTAAAAGATCACCTATCACTTTAAATAATGACTTTATAATGATTTGATGTGATCATAACTTGGTTACTCTCCAATTGATTTTACATAATCTGAACTTTGTTTTTCCAAGTAATAATTAACGCGATGTGTATGTTGTTTAAACGTAATTAGTATGTAAGTATGTGTTCTGTGTACAAACTAATTCTAAGCATTATAAATGTTATCTCTTGTTGTACTAAATGTTTATGTGTGATACTGATGATAAATAAATTAAATATACTTACTACGAGCAAACTGATTACTGAATTTTATTTATTTAATTTTTTCTCCGAAGTTTATCAAACCATAACTTTTGGATAATGAGCTAGCTACTTGTTACTAACTGCATACTAATATTACAAGCTCGAAAAAAATAGCTAAAGGTGGTAAATTACCCTGTTACAATATAATTCTTATAGATCTAAGAAAGGGTCAGATACAGAATGAAGATACTCATTGAAAGCATCAGTTTTATTGCTATAAAGTTATACCGATAGTATTATAAGCATTCAAATATTCATTGGTATATACTGGTATTGAAAAATGTTTCCTCCCATCCCCAACTTTTCTTTCACTCATTCATTATCAACGTCAATACGTCTGTCAGTTTTCTTGACAACCTAAGCATAAATAAGACTGTCAGTCAGTTAGTCTTTGGCTTGTATTCGTGGTGAACGCACGCAAAATTTTATCCTAGGTTCTTATCAGTTTATCTATAGAAAAGTTGGTCGTCTTCAAGAAGTTTACTATCAAAATACGCGGGAAGTTTTGTTTACATCAAAATGTACTTCGGTGGTATAGAAGGGTAAGTTTTGGCTTAATTATTGAAGAAACAGACTGTCGAAAGTTGCGCTGAACGTGTATTGCGAAATTACTTGTTATAGACTGATTTATAACTGGTATCTAGTCTATCGCCTATTAATTAAACAACCACGTCTTAGTTTTGCTTGTAAACTTAGTTTCCTATTGAAATTCTACCACATACTATGTTTAATTGACCGGCATTTGGCGATAAGAAGTAATTAAATTGTCCAGTAACTTACTACTTACTACACGTATTTTGATTCATTAAAGTAATTTAGCTAGCTTAATACCTCAGAACTTGAGTTTAGAATACCATACAAAATTTTATGGCTAAAGTTTTCGAAACATATCACTTTTATGGTGCGGTAATACCATATCAAGGAACCTTATTCCTTGGGTTAAGGCTGATGTTAATACTGAAAAAGGGTGACATTTGAATACCTTTAACTGTATAATATTTATGCAAAGGTATATATTGATATCAATGAAACTAAAGTGGTCTGTCAGGATCGTAAACAATATGGATCTATCTATCTCTAAGGCAAAAGTATTTCATTAGTTGCATTGCTCCTTAATACATCTCAATCCCATTAGGTATGCCCACAGTAACCATGGAGTTATCTTGTGTCCACACTTCTGCTCACCCCAAGATGAATATAACGATGTGTACTAACATACTAACAATGAAGTAATATACTAAAGCATACTTTTGTATTACTTGTACAGGTACTATTAGTACTTAGTGATAAGACTGTGTTAAATGAAGTCTTATTACATCACAATGCAACTAATGTCTGACAATTGTATTAACTATAAAATTCATACTAGGTTG
>JAMBLF010001209.1:0-127836 GCA_030578115.1 Leucoptera coffeella
GAGAGAGCTGCTGCGTTCGTGATGTAGAACACTTGCTCTATGTTGTTAGGATCAAACTCTGCTGTCTTTTATTTTCTGTAAATGATTTTGTATGTAAGAATAAACAATAATAGAAAATTGCAGGAATTGTGAAATCATTTGAAACAGTATCAATATTTGTAAAATACCTGTTGATTATGTTCATGTTTCCATTAGATATGGTTTCATATTTAAATTTACTACAGGCCTGTAATTTTATAAATAATAATTTCTATATGTACATACTCTTGAACTCTTTATAGCATGATTATAGTAGTAGTAATGTCATATGGAACTATACATAATTTATGCATAAAGAAGTAATAACATATTATTATGTAAAATAGACTTATGAAATAGTATTTTGAATTGGTATATTTCAAAACATAGCCTTAGTAAATGGAACCCTTAGTGACAGGTTTTTGATACATACCTCACAAACATCAGGGATCTTAGCATTAAGTTGTTTCAGTCCTTTCAGTGCATAGTATAAACTGCTGGCATCTTTGTTGGCTAGGCCCTTCTCTAAAATACCCTGTAGTCTCACTAGGTCAACAGTATCTCGCAATGTGTTCGCATTTACTGCTATCAAGCCTAGCAGTAAAATAAAGGCGGCTGGAAAGTCAATAAAATTCAATCAAATGTAATTACCACTTTATTCATAAAACATAGCTTGGCATAAAGTTTTATAATACAATATAACAGTGAAATTGTATCCTGGACATGAAAATATACAGATATTGAAAGGATATTTAAACATACACGATTTACTGAGGAGGTACAGTAGTTCAAAGGAAGAGAATAAACAAAACATAACCTATTATACCGCATTCAAAAGATAACATGACGTGTCTCTATTGAAAGCCGAAATACAGAGATAAACTGTGTTTGTAAGGCATTTAGCACAATTACTAAGTCATTTATGGGCTAAGAATGATTAACATTCATAATAAACAGCAATTCCAAGTTTAAAATATGCATATTTTCTGTAAAGATAAAATAATGTAAGCCCAGGCTTATCAACTTACCTTTTAGTAACATATTCTAAGTTCCTAAAAAGGAATATAACTAGTGTACACCACAGATAATTGAATAGCTCTTTGTGAACTTTATTATGTCGACGTTTGATTAAATAATCATAGGAATATTCTCATTTCATTTGCTATTTAATGCCGGTGTTCTGAAAAACAGCAACGCAACGCAACACCTAGATAGCTGCTGTCAAAATTACATTGACATTATTGACTGAAAGTAGTGCACGTAGCACAAACAAAAACAATGTTGCCAGTTTTGTTTTCTTATGACACCGACATTTTTTTTTATACAATGGGTTTGACGTTCAATGACAATATTCTAACTCTATCATCAGTGACATTACTTACATTCCAGTTCCAAAAAAATTATCCGGATCGAAAATATTGGCTCGATATCGGGCATATTTCTATAACTTATCAAATTATATCTACCAGTTAAAACTAAAAAATGGCTGGTGCTGTCGCTAAGGTTCCCTCACTCATCAGCAGTAAGTATTTGGCATCTTTTTTGTAATCCATAAGGTGTATCTTGATTATGTAATTTTCGTAAGCTACTAAGGTTATATTTTGCGTTTATCCAAAAAAGTTTCTATTTCTATTACACCATTAATATCTTTTAAGAAATCCTGTTATTTTAACCTGTATTTGATTGCTATGCTATTAGTTATGATAGCCCTGTCGACTTTCCTTTAGATGTGCGTTTGAAATATGCAAACAGTCGTCTAAGGACGTATCCTATGTTTTACACTAATATAAGCGAGATGAGATGTATTTATGTTGTAGTCTTAAATTGTATCGTATATTTTTAGCGGCGATTAGTCTCGCCAGGCCCCAAGTTTGGAGTTTTCATGAAATATGCCCGTGTTGAGTTGGGACCACCTAAAATGAGTGAGATCCCCGAGATCAAAGCTGGCTTTGCCAAGGTTGGTGAAGAGCGCCCGCACCGGAGCATGGAAAGACCAGACCATTAAGCAAGCCACCCTGAACACCCTTGTCGGCATGGAAGTTATTTTCTGGTTCTACATTGGTGAATGCATTGGCAAACGCCACATTGTTGGTTACAATGTCTAAATTTCAAGTTATCTGGTTCACCTGTAGTTAAGTTAAAGTGTATGGAATAACAAAATCAATAAATTTATTTAAAATCATTTAAATTGTAATTATTTCCTCATTGAAGGGTAAATATTAACTGTAAGGGTTGTCCTCTATCCAGCACAAGTAGACCCAGCATGGTTTAACTCTAAATATGAGTTAATTGGTAGTCAATGTTATACCCGAGATATGGATATTGATTGACCAGGACTACATGTGCTATGGCTATGGTGGGTCAATAGCATCTACATCAAATGGATTACAGTTACAAGCTTATTGAGTATTTTACTTCTTCAACACTATGGATACATTGATACACTCATATTTTCATCAGTTTTATGTTAAAGACATGATCGTTCCAAAACCATTGTACAATAATTTGATTTAGCGCTTCAGACTTGTAGAGGATAATAACAACAACAGTTCAACTAATTTACAAACATTTAATACCTAACATTATCTACAAAGGTGCACATATCTCCATAAACTTATAAGGGTTGCATGCACTGGTAAACTTCAATTCTTCATCAAGTTCTGGGGGGTCCTCTCAACCATAACCGGTCTCTGTAGTAGCTGACGCAGCTCAAGAACTCCTTTTCACTGGTAGCGACTTACTTCTACTGGCACAAAGGGATCTAGATGTTCAAAGCCCTGTAACAGATAGAAAAAGAGGACTAATAAATAAATTAAGTATACATTTATCTTAGCAATATTCAGACCTTTTACAGACCCATACGGAATTTAACATGACTTTATTTATATTATTTTTAACTATCGGCTTAAAATTGCTGTTTTAACTTTTATTTAACTTTTTATACATGTAATCTCTTAACTGAATTATTATTTCCTGGATAATGTAATAGGTTTAAAGCTTTCATTTTTTTCCTATTCAAGAGTTAAATAAACATGCCTTTAAGTCATAATTCTCTTCTTTTAAATATGCATAATAACATTACAAACAAAATAAAATTACCTTTTTGTACAACTGGTAGATAGGGTAGTCTGACTCATGCCTGTCTTCTGGCACTGCTAAGGCATCAGCTGACAATACTATGACACCATTAGTCTATAAACAATAATTATAACATTAATAAATAAGAAATTTTATTGTTCATCTATCTATCCCTTTCAGGGTGAACAAAACCTCAGAAACATATATTACTTACTACACTCAGTATACTGTGAAAGATATAGAGCAGGGGTGTCCAAACTAGATGGGACCCAGGGCCAATAAAAAAGACTAAATACATTGGTGGGCCGTATTATTATATGCAGTGGGTACAGATCTCTTTGTAGTCGGTGTACCCGAACCGAACTTTATTTTTTAAGTCGGTTAAAAAGGTTCAATGGGCCGCAGTAAGGGCAGTGGTTTGGACAGCCTTGACATAGAGTGATGTGAGTATTATAGTTTTAAGAGATTCGCGATTTATACTCATGATAAATAATTAACGGGACTTATTTATAAGTTTATATATAATAATTTATATTGGAGGTGAAGAAATATGAATCGTCAGTCTGCCCGTGACCATGGCTACTGCAACGTAGCCGAAACGTCGGGTTAATAAAAGGTAATTTTATTATATATAAACTTACGGGATAAGTCCCGTTTAATATTTATCATGATGTGAGTATGACATGAATACTCAATATATTGAGAATACTTTTAACTATGAAACATTTCTTAAATCTGTAGGAAATCTGCCCACTTCTTACTATTTATATTATCTGTGCTATAGGCATTACTAAGTACCTGCAATAGAATTATAAAAACAATATGAGTTATTATTACATCCACATTCTAATATTTACAACACTCACCCAATCATTCTTGGTGAGGTTGAGGGAAGGTCTGCGTCAGGGTGACTTCCTCTGGAGGCACCTTCCTCTTGGTGGTGGTCTTCAACCTTGTTAGCGGGTAAAAGAAGCTGTTGAATCCATCTATTGCTACAAATGTCTTGCACCTAAGAACAATTATTATTGTTATGTTAGCAACCATAGTTTTCCAAAAACAAAATTAATAAGAAGTGTGTATGGATGTTATGAAACGAAAATGGTCTGCCAGGTATGAGTCAAATGGGGATCTGTGATCTCCTGTAAGAAAATGGTCGTGATGTGTATGCATGAAATGTATTTTACAAGTGCAAGATAACAACTAGAATTTAAAGAGTTACGAGTAAATGAGTTGTGAAAGTGGGGTATGTCATTTAATAGACCACCACAAGTGTTTGCGTCATGTGGGATTCCTGGGCATGCCTATTTCCAGCAGTGGCCTATGTCACAGCCCTATTAATGGAAAAGTAACAATGTAATATATATGGAGCATATACAGAATCAATTCACTCACTTCTTGGCTTCCGACAGCAACTTGACCTCGTTCACAAGGGCATCAATGACATCACAGGCAAACTTGATCCTGTTCATGCCATGGTCTATGAGCTCTGTCAAATGGGCGCCCGCGGGGGTCTTCTCCCTCAAACTCCAAGAGTACTCTTTTGATACCACCAGCTTTTGAAACAAAAGGTTAGAGATTAGTTTCATAAAGTTATGTATTCATAAAAGGTAGATTGCTATTTGGAAGAGGAACTAAATATTAATTATATTTAGCAGCCAGATGCATAACAATTGATGAAGTCTGTAGCTAGAGTCTAGTTTCCAATTTTCTGTAATGTTTGTCTAGGCGAATCTTGAACATTGTTTGGACATGCAACGATATAAATTATCAATGTGAAGGCGGTCAAAATTACAGTGAATGAGATAGATATTTTTAGCCATATAACCGATTTTTGGCTACCCTGGTTTATCTCACAATAATAAATCTAGGACTGTACCTCTGGAGATTTGAGTATTTCCTGATTCTGATTCTTGAAATGCTGCAGCCAAGCAGCCGCATCAATGGGAATGTCCACTAAGCCTTCTCGGCTTTGCGAGTTAGACATTTCCTTGTGGCGGGGAATACGGCGTAACCACTCTGATACTGGAACAGAAGAACATAATATTGCCTGAACTTCACTTCACACAAAAAAACAGTAATTAAAATGGTACTAAATAATAAGTGATTTAGTTCTTTTTAATATTGTACTGATTATGCTAAAAATATTGGCACTAATAATATAATGGTTGCTAAATGTAAACTATTAATGTAATTACTTACCCCAAGGTACATGGATGATTAAATACCCATTCTCCAGCGCATAATGTAACAGATGTGCAATTGTGATGCTCTTGCCAACACCTTGCTCACCATCTATGCTATTCGTTCAGGAAATTGCTATTTTATTTATATAAGTACATATTTACAATATTTTTTTAGTAAATAGTTGCATACATCATAGATAAAGTTGATTATATATATTATAGTGGCTGTAACCAAGTTGGTAAGACCTCTCACTTCTTATGAGATAGGTCCTAGGTCTGAAACCCAGCTCTGGCATGTACCATTTACATACATAATTTACAGTCGCTAACAGTGACGGAAAACATCATGAAGAAACCTGCCTATCCCTCAGGTTAGGTTATAGCCAGTACCTATATACTATACCTATATTCAGTTTCAAAATATAATTGATATTAATGAAAAGGATACAGAGTACATATCGTATAACTGGTTTGTTCAAATCTGATGCTTGTATGCAGCGAATTATCTCCAAAGCTGGTTTCCTAATCATTACGGCTGATTCTGCAAAGGTTTTAGTTTGCTTAGTGAAACTCCTTGGTAGACCTCCATGGTTAAACAACTGTTTGCAAATCTTATCATCTACATTGTAGAAGAGTCCTAACTGCTGTTCATTGTGTTGGCTCTGTAATGGAGAAAGAGTTGATAAATTGACATAATAAGGATGTGACATATTAAAATACTATATTTACTATTACAACTCACTAAAAGGAAACTTGTTTGATTATTACATTGTATTTAGTTTCAAAATAATATTTGTTCCATATATTGCTTATTAAAAAAGTAAGGAATTCATACATACAAATTGGTGACTATAGAAGTCATTGGTAACTTTAGGCTAAGGGAATCTGTTAGCAAAAGTAATTTTATAACTTTATATACTTACTGGGGACGTTTCATTTGTTCGGAAATGTGCCGCTTGTGAGTATCGTCGGCAAAAGTGTCTCCAACTTCTAGACAGCATAATAAACTCTTATTTTATATCAGATAATAGAATATCTATTAAATCTAACTATAAATAATTTTCAATAATAGTTTTCTAGCACATAACCTATACGAAAACAAATATGTAGAGATCACGCCACATAAATTGGCAGTAGCCAAACTTGGAACTAAATTTGACGTTTCCGCCATTGCGTGTTATTTTGTATGAAAGGTAAATTTAGTATTACCAGCGTTGTGTTTTTTGCTCACTCTTTGTAATTTTTATGTTTGTTAAGGGTGATTATAATAAATTGATTTCCGGAGTTTCTTGTTAGTTTCTTCTCCAAGCTAGGGTCTCCGCTGATATAACCTCAGTAAAAAATATGTAAAGACAATGTGCAGTGCCATGTTTGAAATAATAGTTTTAAGAGATTCGCGATTTATACTCATGATATAAGATATAAGGGTGTGTATAAGATTGATTCCAGCTGTAGGAAATCCTACGTCGGACAGACTAAACGGTCTATTGCGGACAGAGTGAAGGAACACATAATCTATGTAATATATCATAAGAAGGATAAGTCCCGTAATTATTAATCATGTTTGAAATAGTTTAATAAACATATTTTGACTTTGATATATTAATTTGTTTTATTTGAGTTTATAGCTCTGCAACCAAAGACCGTTACAAATGAAACCTATAATGTATCGAGCCGTATGGCACAGTAAGTGTTAGTCTTGGCGTGTTTACTGGTAACACTGAATTACGCGACTGTGGCGACGCCTCCAGCTGCCAATTTATGTGGCGCGATCTCTATGTGAAATATGCCACAGATTATTGGCATTTCTTCTTTTATTGTAGAGCTATACATACATTAGAATGCAACATTGAGTAGACGTACGAATAATGGAAATTCAAAGCTAAGTTCCTACGATACCACACATATATTTAATAAAAAATAATATAATTTAGAAAGGGATATTCTTAGATTTGAATAAAATATAGGTTCACCAATTTCAAAGGTACTCCTGCCGTGTATGCTTAGTCTTATAAAAATAAGTTATAGGTTATGTTTTTGTTTAGATTCTGAAGTGATTTTAGAATGTAATATATTTGAATTTGTTTTGATATTTGAAGTTGAATGATTATTGTGAAAAGAGCTCAACTTTCTGTAAACTTATATCAATATATTTTTCGCGCATAGTAAAAGAAATAGCATAAAATAATAAATTGAATTTCTATTCTATTCACAATAATAAATTTTACTTTCAGATCATAAGGATTTGTTGTCAGAATAATGTCCGCAGGTAAACTATTTATACTTTAAAATATTTCTTTCCAATACTTGTCTGTCTGCACCAAGCTATAATGACTTATTATTATATTAACCAGAGCTGTAAATCTATAGATGGGTCTATAACTTGACATAGATGAATAAGATAATGTATAAATAAGGATTTTACTAAAGCAAGATAGATGTGGAGCCAGATCCTTATCGAAGGATACCTTACGGATATGGGTGTGAAATGTATGTTTTAAGTATATTTATGAAAATATTGGATAAATCGCAGAACATATAGGTAGAATGTATGCAGGTAGAACAAGATAAAAGATAGGGTATAGTTATAATAGCGCAGAGTAGAAGCATACCAAAACTTCAATTACAAGGTTACTTTTCTTTACTACGTATAGAAAAAATAAATACAATGACTAAATCATGTACTGATGTTTTGAAAATGACTCATTTTAATGTAACCATTTATTTGCAAAGCATACATTTAATTTTTAACTTTTCTGTACTTTGATTGGGCTAATATTCATTGAATGATACTGGATGGCTTTATAAGAGAAAGGATATCATACAGGCAATGACTAGATAGTTTGAAAAAGTAGATTAAGATATGGAATGAGATGATTAGTTACTAAGTTCAACAGTAATCTATTATTTTTACAGACACAGAGAAGGTTTCTTTAACTGAAGCACAGAAAGCTCGTGTTGAACGCCAGAGGCAAAAGGCTCAAGCCCTGAGGGAAGCTGCTAGAGCATTGGCCCATGCAAAAGCCAGGCAACAGGCGGCCCAAACCCTCTGACCCGTATGTTAAAACTACTCTTCAATAGCAGTAAAGTCAAACCAGCAATTTTAAATTAGATCATTTCCCTAGATAGCATTCACAAGTTATATGACAAACTAATACTTTTATAACCATAATGCGCAAATGGATAATCATAGGATTGATGTCTTTCCCTGCAATTGAATCTTGAACCTACAGATTCTGATAAAGAGCCCAACAACGGATCTGCACAAAACTTTGTGATTTAATACAATTTTCACATTCAATTATATCAATTTCTTGTATTTATGTTGTGATAGCAATAAATTATTCATGATTGTGATGGGTGGGTGTAATGCAATTTAGATATAAAGTCAATGCACTCCTTGACACCTAACAGAAGGACTTAAATTAAACTCTTTGTTGTGTGTCGTAATCTTTAATTTATCAATTTAGGATATAAAATTTACAAATAGAGTAAAAAACTGAATGCAATTCAGGTATACGTGTGGTTGTAGGACGTTGAGTGTTAATGGCTTTGTCTTGTAGGGTCGGCGCGCACTTTTGTCTCTGAGGGAGAGCGCTTGATTGACACTGGCGGAGGCTTCCTGCTGAGTGTGGACAGTGCTGAGCCACAGCTGGCCAGCGCCCCTCTGGCCGAGGCACCTCCTGCGCCCCACCCTCTGCGCACTGAGTGGCCCCACTGCACCAGTTGCCAAAGAACGCTTCCCCACCTCATATCTATATGAAAATTTCGACTTTCCTGTGTGCGATAACTGCAGGTAAGGTCATTGTTTTAACATATAAAACATGTCATCCATACAAAGTTATTGCGTCACATTTCATGTCGTCTCGTACTATAATAGCTTACAATTTTCAGTGAAAATCAGTCAAAAGTAACATAAATGCAAGTCACAACATATTATTCAACAGGTTACAATACAATTGATTCATTCTGTTCACAGACATTTGAACTTAAATACTTCTTTCATGGACTTTGTTGCAGGGATGAGGAAAAACACTCGTTGATCACACGTACGGAGGCAAAGAGCGAGTACCTCTTACAAGACGCAGATTTAGATTCTAGAGAGCCACCACTGAAATGCTTGCGCAGGAAAAACACCCGCACGGGCGTGCTCCAATGCGGCTTTATTTACGCGCCGCTGTCGAAGAGAGGGCTATAGTCGTCTGGGGAAGCACAGAGGTACTTGAAGAGGAGCGAGAGAAGCGGCGTGAGGCCAGCGACCGCCGGCGCGCGCAACGGTACAACAAAGAGCTGGCGGCACTGAGAACGAGCGGTGCGCGGTGGCCCCGCGTCCCGAGCCACGCACACTCACACTTGGGGCCCTGAGACATACGACGCAGAACAAGACGTGTACCAACGTACTTGCACCGAATGCGCACTCACCGAAACCTACGAGAAGATGTAACAAGCCCTCACGAAAGTAAATTTAAATTGTTTATAACTTGACTAAGCCTAGGATACTGTTAAATGCTCTTGAGGTCTTCTGGCATGTCGTTCTTGGGGTGCTTGTTCTCAAAGTGCTGCTTATACGTCTTGGGGTCGGGCATCTGTGCCTGAAAGCGATAAATACTCATTAATAATAATAGGTGGTGTTTCAACACAGTAAATGATCCAGTAATTTAATGTCAATTGTGTTAAATAAGCAATGTTTACTCAGATGTTTTTAAACTCATAAAGAGTAACTATGCAGTGCGATGTTTGCTATTGAAACATTATTCACAAATAATTTTCAAAACCTATAAACACAAGATTACTCATATCAGTATCACAATAGAATATTCATTTCAAAACTTTTAAACTATTTAAACACTCACATCACAGCTCAACTCTTAAATATAAGCAAGTATTATTATGAATAACTATAAATAAGTGTTAAAGTCTTTTATCATAATAATTTCACATATTACATTTATTTCACACATATATCAAAAGTGAAAATCATTTGCTTGAATGTAAAATTACTCAATAAGACTTATGATTGTTTCATTATTGTTCTTGCTTAAAACTATAATTAAAACCTTCACTATATTTATATATAACTGCAAATAGGTGAAGTACTTTCAAAAAATTACAATATAAAGGAAACAATAGGGTGCAAAAAGCTAAAAATAAATTATGTTAGTCTCAATAAATGAGTGTGTGATTTGAGTAACTGATGAATTTGATGTATTACAGGATAATGTAAATGTGTGATTGTATTTAATTGGGTTGGATGATGTATGATGCCATTTAATATGATAGATTATTCTTTAAAAGTTGTAAGCTTTAATGGAACTTTTCTGTTTTGAACACTAGAGAAAAAGCTGTAACTTATTATTTCTTTGGTTGTATTGAATGAAACTACAAATATTTGAGACCTCAAGCAAATCAGATGACAAACACTAGTTGTCTAATTGTGAAACTGTAATATCTTATATCAACAATATCATGTAATGTGGATTTGTATACTTATAATCTTAATCACCAAGGACTTAATTGATTAACATCTAATAACTCTTGGGAAAACAAAATGTTTGAAATAAACTACATAACTATTATACTTATACTTTTTGATGACCAAGATTTCAATACACTTATTTAAAACCATGTTCTTCATTTTTTAGTACAAGGGTCACAAAATGGTAGATAATATAGATCCAATATAAGTTTTTACATAGATATAGGTCAAAGAAATAAAATGAAATTATAGTAGTGGGCTGAGGGTCATGAGTGATCCATGTTTTGTGGTGTACGCTTGGGAGGGTCTATATCCATCCCCGCAGTGGCCATAGCATCCAATCCATATAGGCTGATTAATGAAGTTTTAGAAAACATTGAAATCAGCTTTCTTTTCACTAATGACAATTATACAAGTTCATACAAGTATCAGGTGACAGCAATTGCAATACATGATATACTTAATTCAAAGGAATGAATACTCTCATTTAGTGTAATGAATAAGGTCAGTTATGGAATTTAATATGGAATAATAAATAGCAGAATTGTATATAAATAATATAAGTGAAAGTTGTTTGTTTTAGTGATGAGAGAAGAGAATGTTAGTGAGAGTTTTAGTGAAAAAACAACCTGCATGGAAACATGTATGACGTATAATACGCACCTTACAAATAACGCAGACGTGGACGAGTGCTTTCTGAGCAGCCTTTTTTCTGATCGTTTGCACTGTGGCCTTGTTGTTTCTTCAATTTTGATGCTTTTTCCGCGGCTTTCGCTTGAGACTGAATCTTCTGATGACCTCGAGCCATAGTTGGGTTATGTGTGAGCACAAGCTTGAGTCTGTGTAGTGAAGAAACAAATCGAATTAAAGATAATAACACTACTTATTCTTGATTATAATCTTCCATGTGGTAAGTATGTGTAGCAACTACCTACAATTTCTCAATAGTTTAACCTAATAGAAAGTTATAAACAAAGTTTTTTTACCTTAATCTATGTTTAGTTATTAAAGCTTTGGTTCCTAATAGAGGAATTAAACAGATAATTTATTGGAACTCGAAATTATTGAATATTGAAGATCACGAAAAAGGAGTACATAGGATAGGTACGCTATACATACAGACACTATGAACAACTGACTGATAGATTGACTTGTCTGACATAAAATGTAGTGATGGTCGAAGACAGAGTCAAGTGGCAACATTTAGAAGTTTTAAGACACAAATACACTCCCTAGAATAATTTAACGTTTGTATTAAGTAGTTAAATAGAAATGAGTATAGAAGACCGTCTAAGGATCTGGAAAGAATATGTTGAGGAGCTTTTTAATGACCAAAGAGGGGAACATTTAAGCACAGATGTACAATTAACTGGACCCCCTATCACAAAAGATGAAATTTCTTATGCAATAAAATCTGCAAAGAACGGTAAGGCCGTAGGCCCAGATGAAGTACCCGTGGAAGTTTTGAAATTGCTAGAATACGACCATCTAGATGTCATTGTGAATCTCTTCAATGTTATTTATAATTCCGGCACAATTCCTTCAGAATGGCTCCATTCCACCTTCATTACTCTGCCAAAAATCAGCACCGCAAAACGATGTAGCGAGTACCGCACCATATCACTAATGAGCCACTTCCTGAAAATCTTCCTTAAAGTTATCCATAAACGAATATACAGAAAGTGCGAAGATAACATTTCAGAGACACAGTTTGGGTTTAGAAATGGCTATGGAACGCGGGATGCTTTTATTTGGTTATAAAGTGCTGATGCAACGCTGTTGGGATATGGACAGATGTGTATACGTCTGTTTCATAGATTATGAAAAGGCATTTGATCGCATAAAACACGAAAAATTGATTCAGATCCTCGAGAAAATAGGCCTTGATTCCAAAGACGTCTTCATCATTAAGAACCTATACTGGCAGCAGACCGCTAACGTACGCGTGGAACACCAACTTACCGCTGATGTGGAAATTCTACGAGGAGTGCGACAGGGTTGTATTTTATCGCCCTTGCTATTTAATCTCTATGCCGAAGAGATTTTCTCAGAAGCCCTTGAGAATGCAACCGAAGGGATCGTTGTAAACGGGAGGCCCCTCAACAACATCCGATATGCGGACGATACAATCCTTTTAGCTAGCTCTATGGGAGATCTACAACAGTTACTTAACCGTGTTGAGTCGATCAGTGCTAGCAACGGTTCTGAACATCAATATAAAGAAGACCAAGTACATGATCGTAGGTCGTACGCCACAGATGTCTGCAGTTATAAGCGTTAAGAACCAACCACTTGAGAGAGTCCGTTCATATAAATACCTTGGATGTATGGGTGAACGACCAAGAAGACCAGAGTGTAGAGATAAAATGTCGCATAGAGCAGGCCAGAGGCGCTTTTATGAAGATGAATCACCTTCTTTGTAACCGGAATCTGAAACTCTCCACGAGATGCCGCTTAGTGCGGTCTTATATATTTTCAATCCTGTTATACGGAGTAGAAGCCTGGACACTAACCCAGACGTTATGTAAACGGTTAGAAGCATTCGAAATGTGGATATATAGGAGGATGTTGAAAATATCATGGACGGATCGTGTAACAAATGAAACGGTTTTTACTGAAAATGAATAAGAAGTTAGAGCTCTTGAAGACCATAAAAAAGAGGGAAACTGCAATATCTTGGTCATATTATGCGCGCCCGACAAAATACAATCTACTGCAACTTATTCTGCAAGGCAAAGTTGAAGGTCGAAGAAGGCCTGACCGCAGAAAAACGTCGTGGCTGCAGAATCTCGCAGAGTGGTTCAACACGAGTAATATAGAACTCTTCCGAGCGACAACATCGCGTGATCGTGTAGCCTCAATGATAGCCGACCTCCGATAGGAGATGGCACTCAAAGAAGAAGAAGAAGATTAAGTAGTTAAAGAACGTTGAATGCCATACATTAGATATGGATTTTATGATATAAAAAGCTATATAATATCCAATTTATTTTCCTTAGATGGCATATTTATTTGTCATAGGCGGAATTGTTGTTTATTTATCAATACTTTATTTACAGCAAATTCTAACCTATAAATCCAACAATAAATGGTACGAATTTTGTTTGGGTGACTATATTTCTGGAGTTTTGCTACTTTAAGATAAAATAATTCTTATAATATGTGTAAATCGTTTTAAAGAGAAGTATCAGTACTAGATGCTGCATGTGAAGAATAGTATATATCTTCAAGTATTTCTGAATTATTTTCAGGTTGTTTGAACTGGTGCTATAATAAAATATAACCCTCATTAAAAACAACGAAATGGCTGTGCAGAGTGGTAGTTTAATTCGAATTTTACGGAAAATCTCCCCCTTTACTCGTCAACTAAGCAGTCGTGTTACATCAGATAAAAATGAAAGTCCTCTAAAGAAACTTATAGATGAATCTGCGTCTTTCAAAGAGGGTAACGAGCCTCCTGATTCTCCCCTCCATTGGCATACACAGCCATATACTGCGAAACCTGGTGAACAGAACCAGGATGTGACGGAAGAGAAAGATCCAAGGGACTTTGTGGTTTTATTGTTTCCTGGCCAAGGTTCGCAATTTAAAGGAATGGGAAAGAAGCTGATGCATATACCTCCAGCCAAAGATGTCTATGACGCAGCCTCTGAAATACTAGGGTTAGTATAATGATATATAAATGAAAGGAAAAATGGAAGAGCAGGTGTATGAGAAAGTTAATGGGTGTGAGTGAAGCTAGAGAGATTTAATTAGGATCATTAAGGTTGGCTATTTTTAGACTGTGCCTATTCCGCTAGGGAAGTAGAATTAGAGTATGTAATATAAATGGTATACTGCATAACTTTTAAAATACTTAATTAAACTTAACACGCCTATGAAAGTGCAGAGATGGGCACTCAAGCATTGGAATACTGTGTGTTCACAAGTTGTGAAGTGTATGTTATGTTTTAGTTACAAATGTACTTAATTTTTTATTTAATTTATTTGTATAAGATATTTATTCGTTTTAATGGTTATCATTCGGCCATTTGTAATGATGCCAGTTAAATCAGTTCAGGATCTGTGAAGCCAGACTTTAATAATCTTTTGTAATAAACTAAAATACAATGACCTGCAGTTACATTGTAATTTGTAAGCCATTTGGGATCAATATTGTTTGGTTGTATACCCTGAGCCATCAAGAACTTAGTATTAATTCTCACATTGTTAATAAGTTTTGCAACATTCTTAATGTAGCAGCTTGTATGCAATGGATCATTCTCATTGGTTAGCAATAGATAAGATTAGAGGTGAATAACCTTATGTGCTAAGGAGATGTTCAAGGTTGTAAAAGTTATATTGACTAGACTGCATTCAGATTTGTTTAGTGTTACACTTATCAAGGCAAACAGTGGCTCAAGTACACTAATAGTTTTTGCAAAATCTTTGTTATATCGTATTTCATTAATGGTGTTACGCCATCTATGCTACTCTACTAACATCTTCACACCATTATTGAATTACAATTGAACTGTGATTTTGCAAACATTAGTGGATATAGGACCCCAGGTTTTTATGCATTATTTGCTACCAAAAGAACCTTTAGTTGTTAAGTTGCATTCAAGAATTTTACAATGACAAAAAACATTTTATGTCAACAGAATTAATCATTTCTCCATAATAAAATGTACTAAAGTTGCATAGTCATTGTAAGCAGCAGTTTAATTTTATAGAGTTACCTTCTGATGGCAATCAATAAGGTTCACAGTAGATGCTTATCAGACATTATCGCTAAACAATCAAAACAACAGAAGGCCATGAAAACTAACAATCATCTTACGTGGCTAGTTTTCTCTCCTAAGTCATTTGTTTTCTTTAGCTTATCTGCTTTAGTGCTCAAGACATAGCAGTATAGACAATTAATTCAGTCTGTATTATAAAAAATTCTATAGAATAGTTGTATATGTTTTAGAACACATTGTTGAGTGCCATAAGTTTGTACATGTAATGCAGATTGAATGACAGTAGATTGACTAACAGTGCGTAAGCTGATAGTGCATTTACCAAGGGGTCAGCCCATAATACATATGGCAGTCACATAGACGAAATATTGGAAAATGGTGACATTAGAAATATCTATAACATAACCGCCGAGTGTGTTTGAGCAGGTGTATGAGTGTCGATGAAACAAAATTGGTTTGTCAAAATCGATCTCTGCCTACCCTACTATGTAACAAGGAAACGGGCGTGATGTGTATGTATGTACATCACTACCATGTCCATACAGAGTAGAAATCTCAGATACCCATTTTCCCAACCTTTAAACCGTCCCATACGTAAATATGTATTTTTTTTTACGTAATTATTCTGTTATACATCTACTATTATTTACGACACTGTTATACATCTAAAACATTATTCATTTGTTACAGATGGGACGTAGGCCGCCTCTGCACAGAAGGTCCTGCAAAGGAACTGAACGCACGATGTCAACCCTGCATCATGGTTACCAGCTTAGCAGCATGGGCAGCCGCTCAGGACTCTCGTCCGTCACTCCGGGAGAGAGTCCGAGCAGCTGCAGGGTTTTCCTTAGGAGAAATAGCAGCGTTAGTGGCTGGTGGAGCCCTACCTTTTGACCAAGCGCTCCGATTGGTAGAAGTCCGCCAAGCAGCCATGACCCACGCGGCAGAGACAAGACCAGGTGGCCTTCTCACAGTGTGGCTCGCTCCCGACGCCTCCATAGGGGAGGTGTTACACCGAGCGAGAAACGCGTCGGCTTTACAAGGAGTCAACGAACCATTATGTGAAGTAGCCAACTATTTGTACCCCAATTGTAAGGTGCTAGCGGGTGATGAAAACGCACTCAAATGGATTGAAAAGGAAGGGAGATCGGTAGGAGTTAAAAGAAGTGCAAGAGTGGCTGCGTCGGGAGCGTTCCATTCGCCAGCCATGAGAGATGCGGTGGAACCGTATGAGCGTGCCGTTCACCAGACGGTGGTTTCCAAGCCAAGGATCGCAGTGTGGTGTGCTGGTGAGGGGAAGGTGTATAAAGACGCGGCCCATGTGAGGAAAGGGCTGGTTCGTCAGCTCCAGTCGCCAGTGAGATGGGAACAGACTATACACGCGCTGTATGGCAGGCCGAGAGGTAATAAGTACCCGCTAACGGTGGCGCTTGGTCCGGCCAAAACTCTCAGTGCCACACTCAAACAAATTAATGCCAAAGCATGGGATGATATGATACTTATAGATGTGTGATTGATAAATCGGTTGAATGCGTATATTGTAAATAATTTTTAAGTAGTAGGTAGTGAAATATATATAAGTTACATGTTGATATTGTTTGATTTTTACTTCGCAAATACAATGTCCCGTTGCGCGTCGTCAATCACATTGTGAAAATGAGCTGAGAAAAGAAAAGTGGTTCTTCAATAAACACCAATTTTCATAACGATTATGATATACTCGTACATACATTACACCCATTGTCCTTGAGGAATAAATAGTCAGAGCTTCATATCCATAATTGCGGAGTAAATTGTATCTCAAGCAATTTTTTTGCAAATTTTACATATTATTCACACAGCTAATGCAAAGACTATCTCTGAAACGACATGCAAAGACTATCGATCGCCACCTGGAACTATCTTTACAAATCGCTCTTGCTTCACTCAAACACATTAACCTTCTCATGCTCTTCTATTATTCACCCCGCGTACACCAGAAACACCCAAGTGATAGATAGTCTTCTTGTCCCAATGAACAGGCGCTCAGTATTGCCAATACCCTATGCTTACTCCACTCTGAGCTTATTCCAATGAATGAGTGGGTTTCTCATGATGTTTGCCCCTTACTATACAAACTCGTAGGAATTAGTCCTAACGTCACGTTATAACTATTAACCCTTTCAGTAGTCAGAGGTTCGGGTATACATCTGCAATGTCAGAGATACTAATTCTATGGGCACCTCGTACTTACTACTTGTAGATCAGGTATTACTTGATCATATCATGTATTATGTCGTCTTTGATAAACACTGACTACCTTTTCAGGGAAGAGTTAATTTTTCGCAATCGAATAATGTCTTGAAACCAGCTACTTCAATTATAGAAATGTTTGAAAATCTCTATCATTGTATTTATTATCGATACAATGCACGTCTTCAGGGCGGAAATATCCTTTTGTATGTTAGTCAGAAAAGCCGCCACAAGTCAAAGATACTCTGCAGACGTTCGACTTCCTTATTTGCGGTTTAATGACCTATATCTTATCATGCCGAAAACACGCATTTTACAGACATACAGTACTGTTGCTAGTACCTGTGCAATAAACTACAAGTCATGATAAGACGTCAAGTTCATAGTCCACATCAAAAAAATGACTAGGCTGTCAATGTTGTAACAGGTTACTGAGCTATGTACAATTTACATTTCAATATTTTTACATCACTCAATGCTATAGTATACTATTATAATGTATTACAATTGCCTTATCGATATTGCCCCAATACGGCCTGTATCTAGGACATTATAATTTGTTCAAGTGGGTTGTGTTAATAAAAAACAGTTATTATTAAAATATAAGGATTTATTCGTTCGAGGTAACCGATTGCATCTATAGGTACATAACAAGTCAATATTATTGTATATTTTTATTCACTTATAGAAAATCTGTCAATGTCTCAAAAGGAGCTATAAAAGTGTTTCATAAATAAATACTGGCTTACGACTAAAACAAGATAAACGAATCTCATAAGACTATCTTAACGAATGACAGCTACACTTATATACAGTTGGGTCGAGGGGAGGGGGTTAGACGTTGAGGGGGTTCCTGGTGAGCATGCCGCCCTCGTTGGCCAGCGCGTGGCCCAGCACGTCCATGGAGGCGCGGTGCTGCTTGTGGCGGGGGTCGCGCGCCTCCCGCAGCGACAGCGGCACGCGGCCCAGCGCCTCCTGCGCCCAGCCGCCCGCCAGCCGCAGCTCCTGCTCCGCGCTGGGCAGGCTCTTCACGTTGGCGGCGCTCGCACGGGACAGCACCGTGGCGGTGGTGTAGAGGTCGATGGCGGCGGCCGCCAGCCGGTTGAGCACGCCCTGCTCCTCCACGATGCCCTTGCCGTGCGCCACCAGCGCCGCCTCCACCGCCTGCCCGAAGGCGTCCACCTGCGCCGCTAGCTCAGCAGCCTCCGCCTTGAGCGCCGGTGCCACCAGTGAGCCGATGTCGGCGCGTGGCGCCAGGCCCACGGCCCTCTGCGCGCGCTTGCCCGCCTCGCTGAAGATGAGCCCCAGGTTGGCGGTGGGGTTCTTGAAGGCGCGCTGCAGCTCCCTGAGCGCGGAGCCCGCGAACTGGATGCCGGTGAGGGCCACGAACAGCCGCAGGATGTCGTTGGTGCCCTCGAAGATGCGGAAGATGCGCAGGTCGCGCAGCACGCGCTCCAGGCCGGCGGACTTCATGAAGCCCGTGCCTCCGAGGATCTGGATGGCCTCGTCCACCACGGCCCAGGCGCTGTCGCTGGCGAACACCTTGGCGACGGCCGCCTCCAGGTGGTAGTCGGTGCAGCCGGCGTCCATGTTGCCCGACACCATGTAGGCGATGGACTCGGTGGCGTACTGCATCATGGCCATGCGCGCCAGCTTCTCGCGCACTCCGCCGAACTCGTGCAGCTTGCGGCCGAACTGCGTGCGCGTGGCCGCGTGCTGCGCCGCCTGCCGGATGGCGCTGCGCTGGGTGCCGGCGAGCGCGGCCGCCATGCCGAAGCGCCCGTTGTTGAGGATGTTCATGGCCACCTTGAAGCCGCCGCCGACGCCGCCCAGCACGTTCTCGATGGGCACCTTGACGTCCTCGAAGTACACCTCGGCGGTGTTGCTGCAGCGGATGCCCATCTTGTTCTCGGGGGGCCCGGAGCTGACGCCGCCGAAGCCGCGCTCCACCACGAAGGCGGTCACCTTGTCCACGGTCTTGCCGTCCTTCTGCACGGGCGTCTGCGCGAACACCGTGAAGATCTCTGCGAAGCCTCCGTTGCTGATCCAGATCTTGGAGCCGTTGAGGATGAAGTGCTTGCCGTCGGGCGAGAGCACGGCGCGCGTCTTGATGGAGCCGGCGTCGGAGCCGGACGAGGGCTCGGTGAGCGCGAAGGCGGCCAGCTCCCCGTTGGTGACGCGCGTCAGGTACTTCTCCTTCTGCTCCGGCGTGCCGAACAGCAGGATGCCCTTGAACCCGATGGACTGGTGCGCGCCCAGCGTGATGCCGACGCCCAGGTCGTGCGCACCCACGATCTCCACCAGCCGCGCGTACTGCGTGTTGTTCAGACCCAACCCGCCAAGGTCGGTCGGCACCTGCGCATATACAGGGAAAACATTTTAAGTCATTTCTAATGCATTGCAAATTTCTACCAGACTTAGCAAAGCTAAACTGTTAGTTTTATAAAACATGTCATCTTAATTACATAATTCGTAAATAAGGAAACAAATCATATCTATTATATACACAAGTAATAAAATTGCTGTTCTAAAAGGTAGACCTTTGGAACTTTGTGTTTATGGATAATGATAATATTATAATGCTATAAAGATGTACAGTTGCCAAGTACTTGTTTGTTGAAAATTGCTAGGCTATTTATAGTCTATATAAGAATGTTTGATATGGTCACCTGCAGTCCAAAGGCTCCAAGCTCCCACAAGCCCTTCATGGTCTCATCATTGATGCTGGCCTCCTGGTCATTCCTAGCTGGATCATTCACTTCCTGCAAGACATTAATAGGTTTACATACACACAAGTAAAATTTCCACATACTCAAGTCTCAATAGGGTGGAGTCTTGGAGAAATACCTTAGTTTGAATGAACTTAATCAATATTTTGCTTAAGTTCATTCAAACTGAACTATCAAAAAAGCAAGATTTTATCTCCAAAAAAATTTTTGAATTACATTATCAAAAAGATGACATTACCAAAATGTATGTCAACAATATTGAAATATAGTTTAGTTGGAATGAAAACTTGAAATCATGTTTTAAATAACAACAAAAACAGTTTATTTTAAAAATACACTCATTTCAGCTGACCTTTCAGTTCATTGAAAGGTTACAATGCAACAGAATGTTATTAAAAGGGTAACTAATATATATTTTATTAATAAACATACATATTTTCATAACCAGTAAAATTAGGAATGCATTTTATTCAAAATGTTGTCAGTTTCTGGGTAATACTGCTAATAATAATCCTAAGCACTGAATAATCTGATAACAAATCTTTTTAAAAGGCATGTTCTACTAATGATGTTTTAACAAAGATTATCATTTGCTCATTATTCATGTATCATTATTTTAAATTATAACATTAATTAGTTAATATTATAAAAAATGTTAACTATCATCTATTTGTATATTTAAATTATAACAGTAATTAGTTGATGATAATTATTGATTATTATAATTTTTTTATAGGAAAGCTACTGAGTATACAGACTATGTCTATAACCACATTTAAAGTAGTTTGTAGGGAAGCAATTATTTGTACACTATTGTGTGGATTGCAAAAGAAAAATAATATAGGAAAGTGAACATAGGATAAGAAAGTAACTCAATAACCTTGGTGATAAGGATTAATTTCAATAGAGCTAACTAACAAGTTTTATAGTTTGAAACACACTTAAATAAAAGGAATGAATGAAATATATATAATAGCTTCATACAGAATAAACCAACTACCTTATTGTTTGATAACACCAAGATATATTTATAAAAAAACAACTACCAAACAAAAAACTGTTTCTTGACTATTAGTCCCCACAGGTTAGTTAGAGGTTAGAATGTTTATATCCATTTATATAGAGGATTGTTTGTCCATACTCAATTATGTTACTTTAAACTTTCTTACCTCAAAGAATTTCTCAACCGGAGGTACCAGCTCCGAGAGAACCTGTCTTTGGTCTTCAGACAAGGTGTCAGGGTAGGGAAACACCTGTGTGGGCTGCAGGGTGCCTCGGAACATGTTCATCACAAAGGAGTTGCTTTGGCGCACATCGGAGCTGGCGGAGCGTCTGGGAAATACATTAATAATGTTTTAAATGATTATAAATAATACTGTCTAAAAGTTCAGTATAATGTATTGTCCTACTTTTAGTCTTGAAAGGTGTAGGAAGTAGTTAATTGACTACGGTCACTGTACTGAAAACGAATCAAGTATTGAAAAGTTAACCTTGATCCTAACTTTTATGCCAAATTTGAGAGTATGGGTTCATCATGTATGTGATACCTACATATGTATATATGATTATTATAAACACTATTGCATAATAATTGTAATTAAGTTCTATTTTAGAATACTATTAAAATAAAACATATTAAAGTAGTAGTAGTAAATGATAATTTATAATTTTAATAATTGTATAAATTATAAATATTTGCACTCATTTGACCTCTTTAATCACCAGAATTTGTACAAACCAGATCGCATTCTTCATCAATTAGATTTTTTAGGACAGGATAATCGTGATGTAATTTTGTAGACAGGAAGAATGTGTGCATAAAGTGAAAATTGGGTCAATGGGAAATGTCCTATTTGGTTTTCGAGGTTGCGTACAATGGTCAAGGTGGAGAGTCCAAAGTCTAAAAAGGGTATTTTGTTTACCTGTTTATACGCAAAGGCCCAGCCGAAACAACACCAGAAGCCCTTTGCTTCACGCACTGCAGAACCTTTGCACTCTTCATTTTGTAGAATTAAACTTATTTGATTGATTTAATACTTAATTTGGTAACTAGAAAAAGCAGTGTGTTAAACCACTGTTAAAGCTTATATTTATTTAATAAACTAAAGAATTTGCGCGAAGTCTTGACACAATTAATATAAAAGCTTGTAAATAATTGTACAAAAAATATTTTCGATTATTTGATTGGGTTGGAAAAGGTACTTCAGCTACGGAATATGAAAACAAATACTCGGGCTGGCTAGTAGACTGATAGGGATCAAGAGAGGGTGGGAACTTGCGTCGTCGTCATAATAAATGACTGACACTGACTGACTGTATTCAAATATAAATATATTTTTATGGCTGTATTTGACTTGCTATGTGTATATACTTGCAACTATATAAATACTTAAAAGATCAAAAGAAGAGGAAAAAGATCACAACAGTTCTTTTATTTTAGTCTTTGTATAAATAGTACTACTGTTTTGTTCTTTTTTCTGAATTATATGATCATAATAATTAAAGTTTAAAAGATGAATAAATTGTAGTTAGTTCATATCCTGACCCTGTCATCCGGGATGGAAAATAATTTAAATAATTAATTTCTAGACCTTATATTGGTATTGGTTTGGGAAGACACTATTTTACAAATTGACAGCAGAAAAAAACAGTTGACTGACAGTCGCTGCTGCAGTAACATGGTTCAATTTAAGTTCGAATTTATTTTCCTTGTTAAATAATTTAAGTAATTTTATTCCAAGTGCCTAATGTTATCTATATTTTAAGTTCAAAATGGTGCAGTTTTATTCAATAGAAAACCGCTTTGAGTTTTTGATTACCGTGTCTGCATCAGTGTTATTTATAACCTATTATTTTCTGGAAGTAGTCAAGGTAAAGTTTTTAGTTCCATAACAAAATAATCGATGATATGAAGGGACAGTTTTTGCTAACGTGACCTTGGCGAATCAGAAGTGTAGTAGAACTTTTAGTTGCGATTTTATTATCACGTCCTTTTGTAATTTTATAAATTCTGCCATATGCATTTCTTTAGATAGTTTTAGTTTACTAACACTAGGGCAAAACACTACACACCCCTTTAAATCAATTCTTTAGTGTATAACTAGTGTTAACAAATCATATTTGAAGTGGTTCCTTCTTATTTTTATGATTGCAATGGGAATACTGATACTATATACTGATCACTGAATTAGTCACATTATTCCCAAATAAAAAAAGGATTTAAATTCCCAATTATAGTGGTGTTTTTTTTTCTATAATAGTATATGTACAGTATAGTAGTAGTATACATAACAGTATACATTTTAAAATGCCAACAAAAGTAAATATTATTTTCTTTTTGTGGATGAATATAACTAACACCACCCATGTATAATAAACATCTTACCACCTTTTTACCTTCTTTCAATCTCCATTTAATACAAATTCTACACAATGTACAATGAAATGAGTATCTTATCATTTGACCCAATTGCCATTTAAATTGACAACAATTATCTCAAGTGATCTATAGATACCATAGTTACTATCAAGATTAAATCAGATAAGTAGGTTTGCTAAAAGTTGACATTGCCATTTTACGCATGTTGTAGTAATATGTAGTTAGGTCTACTCATATACACATACATACACATCACCAATGATTCCCTGTAGAGGGGTAGGCAGAGATCACGGATCCCCATTTGTCCCGATCCTGACAGACCACTTTCGCTTCATTGACATTCATACATCTTCTCATACACTCTCGGCGGTTATAGGTACTCCTAACATCACCTTTCTTCAATATAAAAATATATCATTTTCAAGTTACTTACACCCTTATTTTATAGATGGATAATAAATAACTTGTACATAATAGATTACATGCATTGTTCAAATTGGTGTCATAACTTGTCCGTTAGTATTTAATATCCATTGATATCTTATTTGTAATAAATATCTAAGAACATAAGATATAGATTAGATAGTTAAAAATATCAGTATGTGTAGTTTAAATACTATGTGACGGAAGTAATTGTTAGAATATATTTAAAAGCAACTTCAGTAATTTGTAGCTTTGTATCAGCGGGGTCAAATGTGAGGACAAATTCATTTTGTAACTCTTTGTATGCACCTATTGAATATTAAATGCATTGATTGTATAACTAACTAGCAGACATTTTACTTGAAACCACTGAATTGTGAGATCATAGACAATCTAACTCCTTATTTGAGATTAATATAGAATTTTTAACTATTAAAACATAATTAAATACATTCTTAGTTTAAAGGTTTTTGGAATTATGAGTTATACATACACAGTCAGATCTGTTAATGAGAACAAAGGTTCATCAGGTTTAGTTTGAATTTAAAATATAAGCAATTGCAAGATATGGTATCTTATTAAAGAGTTGGCACAATAAGCAAAAAATATGGTTAAGATTTGAAACTTGTGGCTTAGAATGGACTTTGATCAACATAATTCCTCACAAAGCTTTAATAAATTTCACTCACAAGATAAAGTAATGATGCTTATGTCATATATAAATAAATAATTTATGCCAGTCATAACTTGATTGCCATACCTTGTCTATGAGGAAATATCATTGCTTGTTTTTCCTTATTACTCATGTATGAGTAATAGCAGGATACTGAAAGAATGGATCATTACTAAATCCTATTCAGTAATACCTATTCATCTAATTGTCGTATAATTATTCTCCAGTTAAGTTAAACATATAAATAGCAATAACAAAAACCAAAATAGTAATTAAGATTGGTGTTCCTAATAAGAGTGATGTGTTTCACAGAAGCCGCGCGTGATATGTAAGAACAAGTTGGTGCAGCAGCTGCTGCGCGAAGTGGAGGCGGCGCACGGGCGCTACTGGGCCACGCCCTGGTGCCTGGGCGGGGTGGCGCAGACGCTGCTGGCGCCCCTGCTGAGGCGCATCGTGCCGCCCGTGTGCCGCGCGCCTCGGAGGCAGCTGCTGCGCATGCCGGACGGGGGGCAGATAGCGCTCGACTGGCTCGTGGAGGCGCCCTCGCCCAACGCGCCCAGAGTGCTCGTGGTGCCGGGGCTCACGGGCGCCTCCCACGCCGACTACTGTCACAGCGTGGCCCGCGCCGCTAAGCGCCTGGGCGCCGGATGCGCGGCACTCACGCAGCGAGGGCTAGGGGGGCTGGAGCTGACTTCTCCGAGGCTCTACTGCGCCCTCAGCCACGACGACCTGGAGGCGGCCGCGAGAGCCATCAAGGCTGAAGCGCCAACCGCCCCGCTGCTGGCGGTGGGCGTCTCATTGGGCGGACTCATCCTGGGCCAGTACCTGTGGCGTCACGGAGAGAACGCTCTGTTTGCGGCCGCAACGATCGTCTCGTCGCCGCTGGACGTGATCAAGGGCACCGAGTGCATCGAGCGCTGGCCGCTGCGCGTCACCCTGTCCTACTACATGGCGCGCAGCCTGCAGGGGGTGCTGGCGAGGCACGAGACTCTGGCGGGCGACGGTGACGGCGCTTGGCGGCGCACTCGTTCCATCCGAGAGTTCGACGCGGCCTTCACAGTGCCCCACTTCGGTCTCGGATCCGTGGAGGAGTACTACGCGCAGGCGTCGCTGCACGATAAGCTGTCGGGCATACGCGTGCCGCTGGTGTGCGTGCAGGCGGCCGACGACCCCTTCCAGCCAGAGGAGGTGCTGCCGGCGCAGGCGCTGGCGCCGCACCTGCCCGTGGCGCTGGTGGTGGTGCCGCGCGGAGGGCACATCGGCTTCCTCGAGGGGCTGTGGCCGCCGCGCCACGACTACCTGGAGCGCTTCACGCACCAGTACTTCGCGGCCGTGCTGCGGCAGCGCGACCCGTGCGCCCCCGCCTAGCGCACCGCACCGCACCTCTCTCTTTGATTCCGCGTACGCTTACGCCGCCGCCTTTTACTAATACACCGTTCGATGATAAGCTTTAACTAAATCTGGACGATGTCAATGGAATTGAATTTACTATATTTACACCGTAACTGTTGGCGCCATGCCTCGCATTTAGTCGTGTATGTTGAGCCTAGTTGTATCAAACAAAGTGCACTTATTAGTTGGCTATGATGTATACTGTAGTAGTTGATTGTGATATTCGCTGTAGGAGCAGAGCCTTCGGCCAGCAGCAGGGAAACAGACAAATAATTATATTCAATGTTATATTATTAACATATCATATTTACATTGTTTTACAATTGATTAATTTATTAATAGCTTAATAAACTGAATACACATTGTGTTCAAAGTTTACTTATTGTGTTTCATTTTATTCTAAGAAATACATGATACAAATTTTATTCAATACATACAATTTGCCTCAGAACTTGACTAACAATCGTATTTAAATATATCTAACCGGCAATCGTGTATTAGACACACATATTGTGTGGAATGTAAAATGGAGCATAGTGTTAATGGTAGCTATACTAACGTCAATCTACGTCCAGATCTAATATACAAGTAAATGTATAAATTAACAATTAACATTATTGTTCAACTGTGCAAACATGGAGAACTAATCCTAAAAGGTTCACTTTGCAAAACAATATATATCTATTTATTTCTAGATATTATATATGTATATCTGCAAATAACAAAGCATGACCACTGAACATTTAATTTGACATGTTTAGATCTTTTAATTTTTTATCTCCTGATTATGAAACTGATATGGTAGATGCTGTAGTTATTCACTGATTACTTTTTATCAATTTCGTTATTTTACCAAATATTTGAACACATACAATGACGTCTTAGTGTAATGTGTGAGTGTATTAACCAATAGGTCAGCTGAAAAGGGGCGTAGCAACGGAGTCATTTTTTAAGACTTTTAACTGGATAGGCAGAAACTATCCATCACTATCTGGAACAGTCCTGACAAATCATTGTTATTCACTCACTCCCATTAACCCTCCTACTCTTCACGCTGCGCACACCTGCCTTGAGAAGTTGTCTCCAATTATATCAGTATAAGTTCTATGCGGCTCACTCAAATCAACTCTTTTTGTTATTACATGGATTGCAATGTGAATACTTCTTTAAAATTTTATAAATAATCAAAAGTAGATTTAGCTCATCCACACAGTTATCCTAAACATGTATTATCATTTTTTTCCCATAAGTGAGCTTTTGTTAAATTTACATCGGTGCACAACACTATTAAACTTGTGATACTACTTGGAACAAACTCTATCAACATTGTATGAACAAGGACTATATTATAAATATTACCATTACTGGTCATCTTATCTTAAATTAATTTCGCCAAATATAACTCAACTATAAATCTGACAGCGACAGTCCTAACGCTCGACTTAACAACGCCATAGTCTGGTCCGCAGCGGCCCTCCTTTCATCACCACCTACCCCTCTTAGAGCTGCAAGAGCCTCAAACGCATCAGCCATCAGGTCCATATCCCCCGAATCATCATAATCATCTGACACCGGCTGCTGAACTTTTTTATCCATTCTTTTCAAACCTGGCCAATGATATGCGTACAATGCATCTCTCACTCTTCGTATACCCCAACCATCTTCATCCTCTTCACAATCCTCAGCGTTCAACGGTACAGCTTCGTATCTTAGTTCTGCTGCAGTGAATAGGATGGAGTCTTCAACGTGACCAGCACATGTTGCTAGTAACACTGGCTCTTCAATACCAGATTCAGACCATGCTGTGGAAGCAGTGGCTGCTCGCTTCTCTAATACATCACCATTTTTGCACTAGAACATGAAAACAAAACATATTTAGATAACAGCTAGGTTAAAATGGAGTCTCTTGGGTCATTGTCTTTCAATCTGTCACCTGAGAAAGCCATCAAATGCCAATATGTAAGCGAAGTGTGATTAAAATAGATATTATGTTATAGATGGCCTATCTAACTTTATGTATACCCTTTACATTAGTTACATCTATAGTAGAATCTATATAAATAACACACATAACATGACCTGACTTCTTCAAAAGTGTTGGCAGTTGTGAAGCTTATGCTTATCATATTTGTGTGCAGAGGTCAGAGCTTCAAGTGACAAATAAGACAAAAGGTTTGGAACATTAATGCTTGCAAGGTAGCCAGATGTTCAGATGCCCATCTCCGCCATTGTGCAGGTTAATTCAATGTCCACCTAAAAACCTATGTATGGACTAGAGTCACTCAATGTGACAGGTGGTAAGCCAGACCACATTCAAGCCATGACTTGTCTGTCAGGGGAATAAAAAGGTTATTCCTTCTTTCATGTCTATTGGTTCATGCCCAGGGGTTTGAACCTTGTACTCACTAAAGTAAGCAACAGTATTGTATAAAGCTTCATTTCTAGTAAGTATACATTACAGATTGTATAATAAACAAACCTAACTAACCTTCAAAAGAAGAAGACTAAAGACACTACAGAGAAGTCAATACTCTAGTCTTTGATTACTACAAAAGATATCTAGTACGAACCAAGAACGATATAATAAACTCAATGTAGTAAATTATTAAAAGGACAGGCTATTGTAATAACTGATACTTACTTCTTCTGCTGTGAGACAAATTAGATGCGCGTGAGCTCGATTCCATAACTCTTTATCCAAATCTTTCCCATCTACTTGTGGTACAAGCAAAGCTTCTGCAGTGTAATATTTATTGGTGATCTTCCACAAAACGCCTTTAGATATATCATCATGTTCAGACTCTGTTATATCTGGAAAGAATTATTTAAAAACGTATAATTATAATCATTTTCAATTATGTTATAACATAAAATTAATTTCAGCAATAAGATTTTTATTTAACAACATTAGTGATTTACCTCTTATCATTTGTTCAGCAGTTGATATTTCAGCTGCACTGACCACAATTACAGCAACTTCTTCCTTAGTAGTCATAATTTATTATTAATAAAAGCTAATCCTAAATAATAGAGATTAAAAATTTATTCAGCAATCCACGACGACTTACTATTCAAATCAAAACAATCTACCTAAATGTAAGAATACTATTCAATTAATTGAAATAACTCACTTGCAATCATTTTAACAATATAAAGTTTTTCTCGAGTCAAGGTTTGTTTTCAATAATATGTGTACATATAACAGCTGAAGATATTAAATAATTAAATTCAAATATATCTCCTGATTGTTCTAAGCTAGTCTGGGACGTAAAATGAATGATAACTAGCTGCCTTTCTTCCCTGAATGTCATAGGAGGTAACTAAGGGACTAGGGGTAAATGAATGAAATGAAAATCTTTTTATATCTCCAAGGTTCTGTCCACCCTGAAAGGGTTTAAAGGACGCTAACATATGTATGTATTCGATGAAAAAATTGTTCAAAACTCCAAGAGACCAATGCGTGCTCGTCTGGAACTTACTACATACCACGATCATATAATGTAACCTTTATTCTAATGGAAACCAAACCAAATGTCAGTCAATTTCGGATATTATTAGAGTACCCGCCACATAAGGTGGCAGTAGCCAAACTTGGAACTAAATTTGACGTTTCCGCCATTGCGTGTTATTTTGTATGAAAGGTAAATTTAGTATTACCAGCGTTGTGTTTTTTGCCCACTCTTTGTAATTTTTATGTTTGTTAAGGGTGATTATAATAAATTGATTTCTGGAGTTTCTTGTTAGTTCTTCTCCAAGGGTCTCCGCTGAACTTCTTCTTCTCAATCGTTACGCTCTTATCAGAGCGGTCGTGGTCTTCATGACGTGGCATCTTGAGCAGCCGAAATGGTTGGTGAACTAACCTCGGTAAAAATATGTAAAGACAATGCTCAGTGCCATGTTTGAAATAGTTTTTTTACATACATACATACACATCACGCCTGATTCCCTGTAGAGGGGTAGGCAGAGATCACGGATCCCCATTTGTCCCGATCCTGACAGACCACTTTCGCTTCATTGACATTCATACATTCTCTAATACACTCTCGGCGGTTATAGGTACTCCTAACGTCACCTTTTTTCAATATAGCGTCTATCTGACTGTTACATATATGTCTTATTAGGCCGGCCCCTACGTAACCGCCCTTCCACTTCACTCATATATATTCCTTTTGTCAATATATAGTTTTTTTAATTTGTACTTAGATCATAAAATAACTTTCAAAGAGAGCTTATGATAGGGCCTATTTTGAATAAAAATATTTTGACTTTTGACTTTGGTATATTAATTTGTTTTATTTGAGTTTATAGCTCTGCAACCAAAGATCGTTACAAATGAAACCTCAATATAATGTATCGAGCCGTATGGCACAGTGAGTGCTAGTTTTGGCGTGTTTACTGGCAACACTGGATTACGCGACTGTGGCGACGCCTCCAACTGCCACCTTATGTGGCGGGTACTCTACCAATTTTGCAAGATATCTTGCAAGTTCTTCAACAGTGCAATAATATATTTTGCGGATAAACCTGGTACTGAAGTCCCTGTTGTAGTGCGTTGCAAATTATAAAAACCAATAAAAGTTTTATGTATTTGACCTAGGTGTGTTAAATATGACAGTGTTATTATTTTTAGCTTAGTTAAAATATCTCAAAATCGAAATCAGGTAAACTTCGTACTATACTTTATTTGATTCTATATTTCTGCAGATTATTTTACAAACAATTTATTTACTGTAGGATTTATAATGTTTTCAGACTTGCTGTTAATTTAAGTAATCATGGATTCTTGGAGTACAGAGGATGATGCTATAATTGCAACGAATAATGATGCGACGGAATGTAAACGCTGCGCCGTGGAATTGGGTTACTGGAAAGATGAATACATACACTATTTTGCTAAGCATACAGACAGAAAAGCACCTGAAATCAATCGTGGATATTATGCTCGTGTCAGAGCTATGGAAATATTTATACATCAGTTTTTAGAGGTGACTAAGACATCTGTTTGTTCAATTAGAGTTTCAGTTATACAATTCATGCACGATATCAAGCAAACTACTCAATCTGCTTGTATATATAATTTAATTATGTCTCTAAATCTCCTTTCTGATTGTCTATTTTGAGATTCTCAAGCCTAGTTTTTTTTTATTCTCTTAATACCAACTTATTTGTTAAATCTTGTTTCTACTCTGAGATGTACATGGAATATTTAATATTAATTTTAATATTAACTAGGGTTTAAGGCTAACCTACCTTCTAATGTTACATCTTATATTTTGTTCTTAGTAATTTTTTTTGATAGTATTATTATTTATTTACTTGATCCCTAATCAAGGCCATTATCATTATGTGTGAAGTGTGATTAAAATCAATATTTGCAGAGATGTGGCAGTCGCAGTCAGATTATAAATCTGGGCTGTGGATTTGATACGTTGTACTGGAGGTTGAGGGACACTACTCGAGCTGTTGCCAACTTTGTGGAGCTTGACTTTCCTGAGGTCACTGCCAAGAAATGTATGATCATTAAGAAAAACAAGGCCCTTTTAGAGAAGATAACCAGTGAAGGTAAACATACTTTTACACATTACATAATAACCCTTATTATTGATTATACTCTATAGAATGACAAGGATTTGCAAGTCAGCATAGGTTGGTTCCATATCAATGGTGGAGCAATCTCAAGCTTGAGTATTTTACCATGCCACGACAATATGGTACTGGTACTTCTCAATATGAATAATGGTGTGTGTTGATTGCAGATGGGGAGGTGGTGATGCGCAGTGGTGACTTGCATTCAGGTGGCTATCACTTGGCTAGTTGTGACTTGCGATGTGAGTCAGAGGTGCGACGCAAATTGGCCGCCTGCGGGGCCCTTGGGGACGAGGGTTCCAGTCCACCACCAACGCTCATCATAGCGGAATGCGTGCTGGTGTACCTGCGGCCGGAGCCAGCGCTGAAGCTTTTGTCCATGCTTGCGCAGGTGTACCCCACCTCCATGATGTTGGTGTATGAGCAGTGCAACTTGGACGATCGCTTTGGCGCCGTGATGATCCGCAACCTGGCGGCGCGTGGCTGCGGCCTGGCGGGGGCGGAGGGCGTGTGCAGCCACGGGCCGCAGGAGGGCGCCTCGCGGCTAAGGGAGGCCGGCTGGCGGTGGGCGCGCGGCTGGTCCATGGACCAACTGTGGCGCGCCCTGCCCTCGGACGAGAGGACGCGCGCCGACTCCCTCGAGCCCCGGGACGAGAGCGAGCTGCTGGAGCAACTGCAGAGCCACTACGCGCTCTGCGTGGCCGCCTCCGGGGACCTCCTGGCAGATCTGGACCTGGACAACGCTCCCCTCGCGGCGCTCTGCACGCTGGGCGTCGCCTAAGGAGGCGCAGAATGCGGACGAATCAAAACAAGTGATACAGGTGTCAATATAATTTAATCTTAATTTATGAATCGGGGAGGTCGACGCTGGGCAGCGCGGGCGGCGGCGGCGGCAGGGCGGCCCGCAGCGCCTTGCGAATGGCGCGCCTCGCCGAGTCGCTCTCGCAGAAGACGTGCGTGGCGTGCCTCTCGAGGTGCAGCAGCACGTCCCTGCGCGGCACGTGCACGATGGCGCCGTCCAGGCGGGCGCCCCCGAGGCCCGCGTTGGCCAGCGAGCGCACCAGCTCCGCGGGCCGAGGCGCCGCCCACTCGGGCCAGGGCTGCGCCGGCGTCAGCGGCTGCGGCGGGGGGCCCAGCTTGAGCTTGTTGTCGCCGCGGCTCAGCGAGAGGGCCAGCGGCGCCAGCGGCCGCAGCAGGGGCGCCAGCGAGGCGTCCAGCTCTGCGCGCGCCACCGCCACCCCGGAGGGCACCTGCGCCGCGCAGCCGCGCTTGAGCACCACCACGTTGCAGCCCTCGGCGCTCACCAGCGACCGCCCCACGCCTGCCGCAAACACATCACACGGTGGTCAATATTAACGTACGGATGCTATATAGGAAATAAATATCGTTGTTGCAATAATAAATACCGCATTTTTTATGACCTTCCTTCGAATTCGGAGCAACATCTTCTCATGAAAGGTGCTTACTTGATTTAAGGTGCATGCATGTGTAGGTGGGAAAAATATTGTGTATTAAAGTAGTTCTTCTGGTGGATTCACAACAAAGGCTTTCCAAATATAGTTTCAAATATTAGGTTGTTGTTTAAAAATAATAAAGTAAACTCATAGTACCTATTATAATGTATTGGGCAAAAGCGAGCAGGTTAGTTATATTCTATTGAAAGTGACCTAGTAAATATAGTATTTCCGGGTTTCTATGCACACCGAAAGGATTTATAGGATGTGATATGTACATGTAATATATATATGAACTATATAACATCGTGTATACGAATATACAGGGTGGCGCATTCAAAACGGTCAGTATGGGAAAGTCTGAAACTATAAGAGATACGAAGATTTGTTTTTAGGAACCATGTCACCGATTTCGATAAAAATAAAAACTGCATTCATACTTTCTTTGAAAAAACAACTGCATCCAGTACGGGAATCGAACCTGGTTGCTTTGAAAAAATAATTTGGCCCCTTTCAGTTTTTCTTTTTAAATATCGATTGTGTAGGTCTTAAGCTGTAAATGTCTCTATGAAACATGGTGTCGAAAATGAATAAAATGCATTGTTTTGGCATACTTTAGTTTCTCATAGAAGTTTACATACTTCGTAACAATATATATAATATATATAATTGTCTCTATGGCTGTTTGTAGTTTTGTACTTCCCTACTTGTTACATACACCATATCATGTTGCATTAATCCTTTAAGGAGGTTATGTTATCTACAGTAATCAAAAACTAACAATCTATTGAAAAGTCCACTTAAAGTGACGTGTTAAACCATATTAGAAAATTTCTTGTGGGATTACGTTAAGGATGAATTTTACAAAACACCATTGAAGACCTAAAAGTAGCAATAAAGTCAATTGTAACGCAAATTCACCACATGAAAATACTAAACTCATTAGTAGATAAGATCGTTACCTAAACTTGTTGAATATTGTATTGAAAACAACGGTGGTCACTTAAAAAACCTACTATGATAAACTAAAGTATACCAAAACAATGCATTTTATTCATTTTCGACACCATGTTTCATAGAGACATTTACAGCTTAAGACCTACACAATCGATATTTAAAAAGAAAAACTGAAAGGGGCCAAATTATTTTTTCAAAGCAACCAGGTTCGATTCCCGTACTGGATGCAGTTGTTTTTTCAAAGAAAGTATGAATGCAGTTTTTATTTTTATCGAAATCGGTGACATGGTTCCTAAGAACAAATCTTCGTATCTATTATAGTTTCAGACTTCCCCATACTGACCGTTTCGAATGCGCCACCCTGTATAACTAATAAATTCTAAGTATAGACTTGAGTGAAAAGTGTCTGGCACTGACCTGTGGCGGCGTTGTTGTTGGGAGGCGCATACTGCTCGGGCAGCGCGAGCGTCCGCGGGCGCAGCTCCCTCACGAGCTTGTTGGCCTGCAGGAAGTTGAGCGACGTGTCGATGGGGCAGTGGAAGGCCTTGATGGAGAGCGGCTGGAAGGGCGCCAGCGCCTCCGCGTGCGGGAAGTCGGGCTCCGTGAAGATGACGGCGTGCGCCGCACTGCCGCCCCACAGCTGCAGCAGGTGCACGGCGGGGCCGCAGCGCAGCGACGGGTGCCCGCAGAACACCACGCATGGCTGCCGGAACTCGGCCGCGAACGAGTCCGCGTGCAGGGAGCGCGCGTGTCGCAGCCGCCCGGCGCGCACCAGGGCGGCGTGCGGGAACGGCTCCTCGGGCAGGTAGACGCGCGCCTGCTTGCCCTGCGACACCCACTCGGCCAGGATGTTGCTGTAGGCGAGCGACGCGTCCGCCGCCGGAGAGACCACGTAGAGCGGCACCTGCGCCAGCCCCGACGCCTCCAGGTGCGAGGAGAGGCACTCCAGCAGGTCGTACAGCACTCCCGACGGGTACACGGGCAGCAGCACGCAGCCGCCGCCGCGCAGCGTGAGCGCCGCGTGCACGCACAGGTCGCCCAGCATGTTGTCCGGATTGTGCGCTGGCGTCTGCGTCAGAGCGGCTAACAACAGCACGTCGGCGTCGCGTAGTGCCGCCTGGTTCACGGGTCGCGGATGTGTGGTGAGCGTGCTGGAGCCGCTCACGTAGGCTATCTTGTGGTGCGGGGAGCGCAGCACCCAGTTGGCCGAGCCCAGGCAGAAGCCGGAGCTGACGGCGGTGGCGGTGAGGGCGCCGTAGATGTCGACGCGCTCCTCGTAGCCCACCACGCGCACTCGGCCCAGGGACCTGGCCAAGGTGGCGCGCGAGTAGAGCCTCCGCCAGGAGCGGGGGCGCTGCGCGTGCGCCAGTGGAGGTGGCAGCAGGTGCAGCAGCTCCTTCCAGCGGCGCGGGGGCGAGGAGTGTGCGGGGGCGCCCTCCAGCCACTCGGCCAGCTCCTCCAGGTAGAAGCGGCCGATCTGCAGCGTGGGCTCCGTGGCGTACACCTGCCCCTTGAAGCCGGTGCCCTCCGTGATGAAGGGCAGCGCCATCATGCACGTGTAGTTGGAGATCAGGATCACGTCCAGCTGGGAGAAGTCCACCACTTTGTCCAGAGGGGGGCAAAACTCGGGAATGCCGTCGACAAACACACGGCCGCAGCATTCCTTTAGTTCCTGCAGATTATGAGAAAAAAACCTATATTTCATTGAGATTGTTAACTATAAAACATACGCCCCAGAACTTGTGAATACACATTCCCTTTTTTATTGAGGTGGGGTAGTCAGAGTGAGCTTGATTGTCCATCTTCGAAATTTCGGAGGCATGTTAAGTGTGAGCCACTCAAATATTAGGTAGTGAACTGTATCGCCATACATAGGCACTGGCTATTACCTACCCCGAGGTACAGATATAAGAATAATATCAGAATGATATAATATAAGTATATCCCCAAGGGATTAGCAGGTATCTTCACTATGTATTCCCTTACCATTAGCTACTGTAAATATTATAAATATCAATCATTAGTGCATGCCAGTTCTGGGATTCAAACCTACAACCTTTAATAAGAAGTCAGAGGTGTTATCCACTAAGCTACACTTGCTATGCATATGCTCCATCAATATATGTTATGTTCAGTTTTTTTGTTGCAATAAAATAAAAATTCAATAAGAATACAAATCTAACCCACTTCATACGGGAAAAGATATAACAATTCTCACAATAAGTATACAAATGTATGCCAGCCACCATACAACCTGCTAAAGCATTGATAAAAAAATTGAGTTTATTAATAAATAATGGTGAGGGAAAACATCGTAAGGAAACATGCCTGGTCCTCCAGATAGGTAAAAGGCAGTGCCTATATATAGTGATATTGTTCACTACCAATCATGTTGCGTGCTGTCTATCTAGTGAAACACGGGCTTCAAATGACCCATACTTAACATGTGTTTGAAATTATGGAGATGAGCATCCAAGCCTCTGACTACTCCACCACAATAAAAAAGGGACTCTGTATACACAAGTGGTCCCTAATATTTCAAATGAATACCATCACATAGTCACAATAGTTGAAATTAACTGCAGTAATATTACAAATTTCAATATGGGCATCTCTAAGATGTAGTTATACAATAAATAATCACTCTTACTTACCCCATCTAGCAGTGGGTCATTCAAATGTGGCGGCATGTAATGTGGGAGTGAGGATAGGCGTGCACTGGGCACTGGAGGCAGAGGCAGGAAGGACAGCACGGACTGCGCTGCCAGTCCACAGTCCAACATAAGCTGGACTCCACGGAAGGACACCACAAAGCATGGCTTTGCTGCGTCACTACTTAACCAATACTGAAAAGGAATAAAAAAAATAATGGAATAATATTCATAATTTAATTTCTCCAACAGATGTAGTTGTTCATGTATGTGTGTTCTCATAGATGTAGGGTTAAATTGTAAGCTTAAATAACCTATTTTCAGTATATTGCCTTTTTCAATGACACGTTTTATTGTAAACACTGAATATGTAAGGATATCCATGAAGCGAATGTGGTTTGCCAGGATCGGGTACATATGATATTTGCCTAGCCTGCAGTAGGGAAACCTCTGTGTGTTTAGTAACTATATGTATGTTTCCAGAAGACTTAGTCTACATAGTAAAATAGCAAGAAAAAATTCATCATAAGTTCTTTTTTTTTAAATCACATTAATTCAACTTAGGTTATTGAAAGAAATTTGCAGTACTTACCACTTTCATGGTGATAACTTAACACTACTTATCCATATAATTCATCAATCTAAATCGAAGTTGCGTTAAATTGGTAATATCTTTAGTGGTAATGTTGTTGAAAAATAATCATATTTTTATAAACCTAGTTTACAAATAAAAATCACGTAAATTTTCTTGGAATCATTAATAATGCTTTGTCAATTAGTTATTATTTAAAAATAGAAATGATAGAGGTGAAACGTTTAGGTTTATAAACAATTAAAATTAAATGAAATCAAACATAATCAGCTGCATTTGGTTCGCATTGTCGAATGCCGGCAATTTTTTTTATATCGAACTGTCAATGCGCTGTCAAAATATACTAGACAAACTTGCTTCATTGATATTTTTAAACCATTTTGCTAGCGGGGATGTATAAAGAACGCTAACTATCTGCCGTTTTTCACAGCATGTCGTAGGCAGCGACGAAGGAACCTTTTGGGCAATGGGCTAGCAACGTGCCACCAATATTCACTCCGAAAGGGATTAAAGGATATGAATATAAAACAAAAAAAACAAACAAACGCATTCACGACCATTAACCCTTGCGGGGTAGTCAGAGGTTCAGGTGTCCATCTCCGCAATTGCGAAGGTAGTAATTCTATGGACACCTCGAACCCACGTGTTAACCAGATAGTCAGTACTCAATGTGACAGGTGGTCAGCCATGTCGCCATTTACAAGCACTAACTATTACCTGTTCGACGAACAGGTATGTTTCCTCACGATGTTTTCCCTCACCGTATAATTCAACGCATTTCGTAAATGTGTTTTGATTACGAAAATGTACATAGAAATTCATTAAACTTCATTTCCATTGGCACATGCTCAAACGGGATTTGAACCCTGTACGCACTGATACAGAGCCAAGCCCCAAACAACTGAGCTACGTCGAATTACAACTGAGCTACGTCGAATATATATGTATAAATGCGTAATTTTCAAAAATAACCTTTCATAATACATACTACTATATGCACAGGTGTAGTTTTCGCTCATTTGATAGATACCACTCCCAATTTTCTTTTCTTTACCGCATACTGTGATGCTAAACGCTAACGGAAACTTAGAAGTACAGAACTACTTGCATGTCATAGCAAAAGGCTAGTGTGATGTTTCTTAATTTTAGTCAGAAGAATTTTGTAGATAAACACGTAATTGGTAGGGTGATGTGAGGTTAGCTTCTTTTTATCCATGTACGGAGTGAAAAGTAAGTGCTTTACATAGACATTCACGTCCTTTTATGCATTTCGCGGTGGATAGAACGTTGAAGAGACTCTAATATCTTCCAAGTCACTATCTAGCATGAATATTGGGCTTGTGATTTTATATGGAACTTGTTACTTGTCCATCACCCAATAGTAGGTAGTTCACATAAGTAAATTTTTTTTAATATTTTTTTCATGTTCGTCTGAAATGTCTCAGGTTTCTAGGCATAATATGTCCCTTAAACCTGTCCCTTAGTCGCTCCTTACGACGACCCGAGAAGAATGATAGCTATTTATGTGTCAGAAAAAGGTAATAATAATTTATACTGACACATGAATGCATACGAGTTTATCACATGCCACGTTAGGTGTTTATTAGCTTGTTAACAAGGGGGTTCGAGGTGGCCATAGAATCAAAAATGTACATTTGATATAACCTTTGGCTGGTACGTAAGGGTTGATGTTCGTGAATGTTTATATCCTAAAATTACATACAATTTCGTTATAAAATTTTGAAGGACTCTAAAACTATTCGTGACATAGATACACACTCAGCTTTTCAAGGCACACAGAAAGTCAGAGACATCTTTCCAGGTAATAATAATAATATTTGGACATTATTACATCAATTGAACTAGCCCCTTGTTAAGAACATTTAAGACTTGTGTCAAGAGTACTAGTCAACGTATATTTAAGAAAAATATACTCATTTTAGATAGATAAATACATATATAGCATATATAATCAACGACCAGACTGGAAAGCAGGAGAAAAGTGAAGTTCTTAACTCTACCTCCACCGGGAATCGAACCCGGGACTCACGATTAGCGTTTAGTTAGCTAACCGATCGCGCCACGGAGGTCGTCAAAAAAAGTATGAGTGTTTTGTTGCCAACCTATCGCTTTGCAGATGTTATTGCATCCACATATCAAGAACAAATATATGACCATTCCCTAAAAATTTTTGACCTTCATTAAAATATGATCACGTTCTTATTTATATATATTTTTTATTATTCATATAAGCATCCCTTAGATATTTTGTAATCAAACATTTATCCTTACTAAAAGACGTCACTCATAGAACAAGGTAAAATACATTTATTTCTAGGTTTATATCAAATTTGTAGTGAGCACACGTTTCAAAAATATTTTCTGAGGGTCAGGTGCAGTTAAGCTTTGATATCGAAGTTTTCTTTAGACAGCTGAATTGCGCTTTTTCATGAGAGTATCTTATTGTTGATATATAGGTATCTATAAAATAGTAAAGTAAAACAGCTGACAGTAGACAAAAAATACGACTTCTGCTGACACTAGATCATTGTATTATATGCATATTATCTTGGAACTTGTTATAAATAATTATACTTTTCTTGATACAGCTAACGTCAAATCCGGTAAAATAATTATTACTTTTTTTTAGACTTTTACCTACTTATAATCTAGAGTACCCGCCACATAAGGTGGCAGTTGGAGGCGTCGCCACAGTCGCGTAATCCAGTGTTGCCAGTAAACACGCCAAAACTAGCACTCACTGTGCCATACGGCTCGATACATTATATTGAGGTTTCATTTGTAACGATCTTTGGTTGCAGAGCTATAAACTCAAATAAAACAAATTAATATACCAAAGTCAAAAGTCAAAATATTTTTATTCAAAATAGGCCCTATCATAAGCTCTCTTTGAAAGTTATTTTATGATCTAAGTACAAATTAAAAAAACTATATATTGACAAAAGGAATATATATGAGTGAAGTGGAAGGGCGGTTACGTAGGGGCCGGCCTAATAAGACATATATGTAACAGTCAGATAGACGCTATATTGAAAAAAGGTGACGTTAGGAGTACCTATAACCGCCGAGAGTGTATTAGAGAATGTATGAATGTCAATGAAGCGAAAGTGGTCTGTCAGGATCGGGACAAATGGGGATCCGTGATCTCTGCCTACCCCTCTACAGGGAATCAGGCGTGATGTGTATGTATGTATGTAAAAAAACTATTTCAAACATGGCACTGAGCATTGTCTTTACATATTTTTACCGAGGTTAGTTCACCAACCATTTCGGCTGCTCAAGATGCCACGTCATGAAGACCACGACCGCTCTGATAAGAGCGTAACGATTGAGAAGAAGAAGTTCAGCGGAGACCCTTGGAGAAGAACTAACAAGAAACTCCAGAAATCAATTTATTATAATCACCCTTAACAAACATAAAAATTACAAAGAGTGGGCAAAAAACACAACGCTGGTAATACTAAATTTACCTTTCATACAAAATAACACGCAATGGCGGAAACATCAAATTTAGTTCCAAGTTTGGCTACTGCCACCTTATGTGGCGGGTACTCTACTGTCCTTAACATACATAAAGAACGGTAAGGGAGCTGATAGGTCCCATTTTGTTTCATTTACATCCATAGGTACGTCTTTAAATACACCCTCGGCTGTTATATAATATATTCGTAAATATACTCTTACTATTGTATCTTGTATAGTAAGACATTATCAATTCTTGGCGTAATTTTGTGTGCTATATACATTGAGTAAATAACATACCTTATTGCCACTAACATATACGCAATGCGCCCGTTTCTCGAAGGGTAGGCAAATGGCATGTATTCCAATTTTTCCTCATATTTGCTAAGCATTTTCAATGACATCCATACATCCACATTCTTATCTCTTTTTCAGTATATCACTATGCAGTATTAAGTATATGCTAGTCGCACGTCTTGTTTTCCTCAAACTATTTTGAAGTGACTCCAACAACGTAATAACACGATGTTATTATGTTATTTTCCATGTCTATTTGGATAACATACTAATATAATTCACGCTTCGACTGCTTTTATGCGCCGACCCGCCATCTTGATAAACACGACGCCAAGATGGACGCCCGAGACAATCAAGCATCACGGTGTTCAATCTCCCTCCTTACCAAAACTCGTTACCCTTAATTCAGATCTTGCGCCTCATTTCCGTTCGCCCACTGCCCCACCGGTCGGCTACCTACGATAATAAATTGAATTGAACGGGATTAAGGAAATGGCTATTCTTGTCGCAAAATTGAAGTCCGAGCTTTTCAAATGTCAATCATTATTCAAATTATTTGCGCTCATTTCGGGGTAATCTTTATCGTAGGCGATTATCTGAAACTTTAAAGCGGTAATTGAACGGGAAGCGAAGGATAGCCTTCAAAGTCTTCCTTTCAGGAAATGGTCAATAACGGCGTACATAAACCTAATTGCGGTAGGAAGCTCTCATGAAGTAAAATTTGAATTTAAATTACATATTAATTCATTTAATGTATTAAATGAAAGTAACATATACATATCTCACTCAATTCTATAATGTTAATCACTACACAGTATAAAACAAAGTCGCTTTCTTTGTCCCTATGTCCCTTTGTATGCTTAAATCTTTGAAACTACGCAACGGATTTTCATGCGGTTTCTTTAATAGATAGAGTGATTCAAGAGGAAGGTTTATATTATGTATAATAACATCCATTAAATAGTTGAGTAGGCTATATATTTTATACCCATGCGAAGCCGGAGCGGGTCACTAGAAATATTATAAAGTACCAGTGAAACTGCTATGAGCCTTAATTGTGAGTAGGTACGAGTATATATTTATTGTAGAGGTGAGAAATATACACGTATAGATATATAATAAGTAAAGGCGTTGGAAAATAGCCTCTTCGAAAATTGCCTACGTCCATAATAAATGTTATTGGAATATTGACCAACGACTTCTTATACGCAATCAATATTTAGTTGCGTTTGAATAATTGTCATTGCATTTCTAAAGCAATGATTAGAGACATCTCGTGTGTGGTACTTCTAAATATTTCAATTATCAACTAATGACGCAGTCTTATCAGCGTCCATTAAGACTTTCTGTTCGATGAACCGCTGTCTACAATTTGACCTCTAATTAAGACAAATATCGTAATGTCTATTAAGTTTTAACAGGATGCAAACGATGCAGGATTTATATAATCTGTTTGTTAGTACATTTGTGAATCCTAAGTAGATAATAAAAAACAAATTAAGAAGTGAAGGAAATAATATTTAATTTATTTTAAAGTTTCTCGTAGATGTTTCCGCGAAATCGGTGTTGCGAATTTAAAGTGTGTGTGTATGAACTATAACGTCATATATTTAATTCTTCCTATATATTTCGGTATAGCCAGTACCTTGAAGACGCATTTTCTCCTCCTTTTCTTATAATATATATAGATATTGATGGAATATTGCTAGCAAGTTGCTACCCCATCGTCGTAGGAGTAGCTTAGACGCTTTTTACTACATCTTGAAGAAACGCAGCCAATGCTTTTTATAAAATTCCAAGCTAGAACGAAAAATTATACATACATACTTAAAAATATTTTCTCTTTGGATGGGTTGAGTCATTTAAAATCGTTCATGTACCGCCTGTCACATTAGGTACTGGCTGTATGTTGAGATGACGCATTTAAGTAGAAAAGTACATAGGTACGAAGGGGTTACTCAATCAGCTTACCACGAAAGGCTTAAAAATCTAAAGTATCTTGTTGGTGTACATACAACTTGAATTAAAAATAGTATGATAACGAAAGGTTGCGGTTTGAAAGAAGATTTTGTGACTAATATTTAATGTGGCATGCTTCGATGGTTTGGACATGTTATGTGGATGAATGATAGCAGATTGACATAAGGACTATAATGTATATGAGTAAAGTGGAAGAAGTGGCGGTTACGTATGGGCTGGCCTAATAAGACATATGACAGTCAGATAGACGCTATCTTGAAAAAAGGGTGACGTAAGGGTGAGAATATGTATGAGTGTCAATGAAGCGAAAGTGGTCTGTCAGGATCGGGACAAATGGGTATCCGTGATCTCTGTCTACCCCTCTAGAGGGAATCAAGCGTGAAGTGTATGTATGTACATACAGCTCCCAGCTAACTCATACACGGCCTTGGCTATCTTTTTGTTCATATTGCTTTCAACATTTTGCGCAAACGAGCAAAATGCGGAGCGTCTGACGGCTTTTTAAGTACAATGTCGTGTAGAGGGAACATTTTAAAAATAAATAAAATCTAAAGTCTACGTACACGTTCTGTTTAAGTACACGATAATTACACGTGGGTGGGATGCTTTAGGCATTGTTATTCAAATGTTCTTACGTTCTGTTTTTCGTCTATTATATTTTGAAGGACTTGTTCAAATAAATTGTGTGATAGGATACGGAATAGTGTGATTCGTGAACGTTGTGCTATGAAAGAAGATGTAGTGACGAAAATAGAGAAAGGTACGTTAAGGTGGTTTGGGCACATGAAGCGCAAAGTGGGAGGTAAAAGTGAACGGGGTAGGCCGCGTAGAACTTATATAGTTCAAATTGGACACAATCTTTTCAAGGCGGTTGTACGTAGTGTGAAGAACAGAAGAGCATGTATGAGAAGGATAATGGGTGTGAGTAAAGCAAGAGAGATAAGAACTTTGGCATACTTATCTTGTGATGAGATGTGAATTCACGTTTGATATACATACATATACATCACGCCTGATTCCCGGTAGTGGGTGTAGGCAGAGATCACAGATCCCCATCCGTCCCGATCTTGACAAACCACTTTCGCTTCATTGACACTCCTACAACTCCTCATACACATTTGGCGGTTATAGATACTTCTGAGGTCATACTTTGTGGACTATTTTTCAATCAAAATATACATGGAACCGCTGTATTCGTTGAAGTAAATGTATCAATGCATGTCAATGAAATAAAACGAGCAAGAACGGGAAAAATATTACATAAAGAAGGAATTCCCAAGAATATACAGAATCTAATAATATATGTTTAAAATTACTGTAATAATATTTTATTTCCTCTATTCTTTAAAATAGGAAATAAAATTAATGTAATATTTATATATGGAATCCAACGTGGATACGTCTGCAATATTCGACGTGAGATTAAAAGGATTCTGGCATATCCATAGAACGGGATTAAGGGAAATTGGTTATATTAAAGGATTCTAGACCGAATGGTTAGCAATTAACGTCGTATCCTGTTCATATTGGAAAAAATATTCCTTTTAATCTGGTTTCATTACTTACGAACCTATAGAGTTAACATACATACACATCACGCCTGATTACCTGTAGAGGTGTAGGCACAGATCACGGAGACCCATCTTTTAGAGTTAACATGCATATTAATCCAACAATACATAATAATCCGTAAAGCATTAAATCTTTTCAGGATGAACAGATGATTAATGACTTGTTACGTTGCATCTATACATATACATTCACATCCTTGTATCCCTTTCAGGGTGGACAGAACCTCGAAGATATATTATGTCTCCTAGGTCACTTTATGGCATGTATTTTGGGGTTGCGATGTCGTAATCACTACATAGTATAAAGCAAAGTCACTTTTTCTGTCCCTATGTCCCTTTGTATGCTTAAATCTTTGAAACTACACAACGGATTTTGATACGGTTTTTTTAAATAGATAGAGTGATTCAAGAGGAAGGTTTATATGTATAATAACATCCATTAAATAATGGAGTAGGCTATATATTTTATACCCGTGCGAAGCCGGAGCGGGTCACTAGTGGAACATAAATGACAGTTTACTTGCCTATCACGCAATAGATTCCATTTACCCCTATTCAATTAGTAGCCTCCTATGACATGCCGGTAAGAACAGCAGCTAGTTAACACTCTTTTTACGTCCCAGCTAGCACGGAATCAGTTCATACGTTGCATTCATTATTTGGTGAATCAAGCTTTTTTACTTTTTAGTAACCTAACATCTTCACAATGATGACAATGTCACTCTAGCCTCCGTCTTATATACTACCCTCACTAGAAGTACCATAGCTCTTTTTATTGTCTAAAGACATTCGTGGTTGTTTCTAGCCTTAAGCAACACACCAGAGAAATTACAACTGGTCGTGAAATTGTGTTTAAACACTACTGATAAGCCAGATAGGGTTAATGGCCGTGAAGAATAAGTGACTAAACATTTACCCTTTCACCGCTAAGCGATAATTTAGCGCATAAAACCTTTATTGAATTCTTGAAAAGTAAATGAATTACCTTCGCCTCGCTTATTGCTCTTATTTGGAAGGAATGCTCCAGACACGTTTATTTATTAGGAAACATTTAGAGAAGACATTCAAATGCTTGGCGGTCTAATTAAATTTTATTGTTAGGCTGAAACGTTAGTGGAATGCTATCTAGCTGCCTTTCGTTCCAGCATGTCCTTGGCATGAGGGATTTGAGATAATAAAAATCGATGTTTAATTAACACACGAAATTCTTTTTTTATCAATTTTTTAACACTAAACTTTTGTTGATTTATTCAAAATATAATATCTCACGAACCGATTGTCCGAAAGCTGTGACATTTATATACGTAGCTTTTGAAGGTTAGTACTAACTAAAAATCATGTACATTTAATTTTAGTAGCACCATCTCTGTGTCAGCCTGCGAACTTTTTAGCCCAACTGTTAGATGGATTCTATTTAGCGATTCTCAAGCAAACCAATATTAATTTATCACTGTTATCACAACTCTGATAGTTATGCAAAAGGACACCAAGGCAATGTTACATTTTTGAGGTTAAAGCATAAAAAAATATTAGTATGTGTGTATGAAGCAGATACACTAATACGCATTGTAAACATATTTCATATTTAGTATATGAAAATATCTGAGATGGTTTAAGTCTTTTAAAATTTTCCAAGAACTTTATTTACATAGCAAGGTCGAAGTGAAGTTGTGAAATACGAGTGTACCTAATTTATACAGGGCCACAGGCTTATCAGAACATCAAGGGAATTAGTGAAACTTTACTTTTATTGTTATGAATTCCAGTCAAAGGTCGTAAACTGTACCATTTAGCATTTGAATGACGAAAAGTTGGAACAAAAATTAACAATGTAAGTTTGTGTACAAGAGTTTCTTGTTGGGTTGACTAAAAATAGGGTTACAATTTGTAAGCATTGCAATAATATGTGTTACAAATACATATGTAGTTATAAGTAACAACGTTATCAAAATCTGAAAAAAAAATGTTGCATGCAATACAGAATATAAATACTGTAAATGCGATACATATCACAGATTATCGAGTAAAAATGGGTTTCAAATGACCAAAGACCAGTTGATATTCAGTTTCTGTCTATCCCGAAAGGGATGTTGTGAACACATATGAATGCAAATATCCGTGAAATGGTGGTAAGACCCATATAATTGTAGGACTGCCAAATTGTGTGTCAAACATTGCAATAAGCTTGAACTTAGGACCAGATGATAAAAGCTTAAAGAAATCAACACTAACGTTTTACATTGTTAACTGTACTGTTAACGAAACTATAGAATTACATTAACATAAAGGTTGAATGATAGTCCTGAAAATCGGGTACCCCTTAACTATGGCAACAGCAGTTACGCAACACTTAGTAGCAACCTACTGTATTTATCATCTTCTAAGAATACTTGTAGTAAGAGGGGCTTAAGGAATGTCCCCTCGAGAAGCTCTGCCTCGGATTAGGAACTCTGCACATTCGTAAAGGATTTAAGTCCTTGCGAACTAGTTTCGAGATATATTACGATTGTAAATCCTTTAAAGGATGGAACTTCGCGGAATGAAGCCTCCAGTCAGCTTTAGCGGTAAGCTTTGGCTAAAGTGAGAAGAGCAGGTGAGGACATGCGTAATATTTACCTAGTTTTCGCATGTCTGTATTACTGTATTTATATCTAATTTTAAATTTTATCAAAAACCTTATAAGAAGGGGAGTATTGTGGCGCTCTAGAGGTCGCCACATTTGGTATCTTTAATTGTTTATATGTCTTGTTGGTTCTAACATAATATAAGCGTTGCGTTTGCCACCAAACGTAACATACCCAGCTGAGTAGGAACCTTTTTGCTGCGACAATAACATGCGCAAGCTATACCCCTAGTTAGTGAGTTTGATTTGTAAACTATTTGTATTCTGTATGTTTTTGTGGCTGTAAATAAATGCTTTATTATTATTATAGTTTTAGTTTCTTATCAAGGAGAGATTCATGTTATCAATTTGTTACGATCTAGACAAACCTCGATCTCGATCCGTATATTTTCTATATTCTAGTATATTTGGCAGTAATATACATATATACTTATATTGGTTTTCTAATTATGTATGTGTCATACCTCTTATACGAACCATGATTAATAAAAAAATTTACAGGTCTTTTTATTTTTATATCATTGTTTTTTTATTGCCATTTCATTAACCTATTGATCATTAACTATAAAAATATTGAGCAACTATTACTTGCCTTTCCCAGCATAGGCGTAGAATTATACCCTATTACATTCAAGTTAACCAAGCCATCAAAAGTATCATCTGCTTACACTACCATATGTCACTGTCAACAAAAATCGCGCAAACCAACATACCCGTTCCGGAATAATTACCTAGTACAGAATGAAGATCCCGGAAGATTTATTGCATGTTTTGTTGAATCAGTTAAGTGCAATAAAAAAACGAGGCTTGTCAAGGCGGGGCGGGGAGCACTAGGGCGGGCGGGAATACGGCAGTACGTTGACGACTGTGCTAGAGTGCGGTTGTCTCGATTCTTGCTCGGTCGCGAGTGGTTGAATAAACTATACGTACAGTACAGTTTACACCAGTGCAGTGTTGAGTGATTAGTGCAAGTGTTTGCCAGCGGTGTTAAGGTGGGTTTGCAGTGTATTGCGGATTAATTTCGCCGGAGTTTTTGTAAGGTTTGGCTTAGAGGCTTCTGGGTAAAGGATTAGGGCTAAGACCTAATCTGTTTCTTGTGATAGTTGTGTTATGAGGACTCGGGCCAAGTACAGTAATAATTAAGTTACTAAGTTTAACATTAAGTGGTATATTAGATTTGATAATACCCTTGACTATATTTTTTAACCCTATTCAAATAAATATATTATTAAATAACAAGCAAATTAATGGATTGTAGAATGATAAAAAACTTCATAATTAGTTTACTTACAATCACTGTTCTCGTCGAATTTATGGACTTGAAGAACAAATATAAGAGTTGATAATTATCAACCAACACTTGTCGAAGTTTGAAATTGAACTGTTTTACGAGTGCAACCAATTAAAACTATTTTTTTTACTGAAAACTATAGTACAATAGCGTAACATTCAAACCATAATATTAAAAAAATTAACCTAGTTTTATTTGCAAATAATTTATTCAATGTTATTGAAAAGTTTTTAATAACGCAATTACTATTATTACGCTATTGAGTGTGTGTTAAATTAGAATTGGTTTGTTAAACTGGTTTGTTATTCTTCATTAATTTTATTAGATATGTCAATTACTTTACTTTACTCTTTTACATAAATAAATAATTTGGCACTGATTTACCCGGTGGAATTCATTAGTGCGGTTTCCGAAGGTTAAAAAAAAAATTAGTAGACAAAACACTAATTTTTCATCACGCCGTATAATAAACGAATTAATGAATACTTGAAACCTTATTAAAAGTTTATTTGAAATAATTTTATATGTAGTAAGTTTGAAATAAGATACGATACTTATCTACTTTCCGAGTATAGCTAATTGGTGTTTCATGACTAGACAGTATGAACATCATTAATTTGATGCTACCTAATAGGTGTAACTCTATAATTACGTGTCTTTTTAGAATTTTGACAAGCGTTTTTATTGTACGTTTCAAAATGATAAAGAACATTTTTTAAGTGACTGCGTGTAGTAATACAGTTGTTAATATAGTTATTAATGCACGATGTTTCAGAACTGTGTATTTCGGGATATTGTTAATGAATAAATATTTTTCGACTTTTAGATGTAAAAGTGGAATTCTTGGAGGCAATTGATACATTTTCTCAAATACAACTACAAATATGTACGCGTTATATTGAATGTAATCAATAAAAACGGCACATAATAAATTCGGGAGTTTATAGCCTGCATAATAACTAGAAAGCGACAGTCACATGTCAGTCGTTTGGGGTTTAAGTGAGGCCGATAAAACTTTTGATGTGTAGTCTAGTAGGTACTTCCGGCCGTGGCCCCGGCGGCCTTGGGCGGGATTTAATATTCTGTAGCTCCATAAAACTTTGCCATATCCAGTTTGGGGATTCACCCGAAATATTGCTTGGAGAGGCAATGAATAAACTTATAATTTGTTGTATAACAATGAGCTACTTAGGCCGCCTTTACGAATTTGCTTACGTAAGCTACGGGGATGGAATATTGCCGATCTGTTAGTTCAGAGCTTTCATTTTGCAAGCTTAGGCTCTGTTATTGGGGTTATTTGAGGAAGGTCGTATAATTTTGCTTAAACACTTCGTATTTAAGTAAGCGGTTTTGATCGGCACCAGTATTTGAGTTGGAATTAATAATTATTATGTTTGCTTTTTGAGACACTGACAATCTAATGGGTTTGGGATAATACGAAATTATATTAAGAGCGAACGTATTAAAAGCTATAATTATGGATATTACAAAGATGAAACTTTTCATTTGAGACGATCTTAATCTTTCTTTAATAAAAACTTACCTTTGTCGTCTATGCCTTATTAGTATTTCTAAAACACTCGCTCATACCTACCCGAGTGGGTAGGCGACTGGGTTTTGCGCAGTTGTTTGTAGCCTGTGTCTGAGAGGCCATGATATGTTGCCAGGGTCTGTGCCAACAATAGAAATAAATGTGTACAGCAGTTAGAGTCATGAGTGGAACACTTTATTTATTGTGTTTGTGACGTGAAATTACTTAGCAGCAAGATATGCTTTTATGTGCAATCACAGGTTTAATGTTAATGTTGAGAAAGTAATTTATTAACGTTAAGACTCTCTTTTCGAAAATGGAGAGTATTTGTGAAGTACATATCAATTATATAATTATTTAATGCGTTAGTTTCATGCATATTAGACTTGAAGAAGATACAGTTTCCATTGATGTCTTTCCTTATTCGCCTTCTAACATGTTAGACAGTTTCGGCCATAAAGTCAAAGTCAAAGTCAAATGTTTTTATTCAATATAAGTACAAGTACAGTACATTCATTGAAAGTCAAAACATTTGCCTGACACTGGTTGTCTCTTGGCATTGAAATTCTACCGTTGGTTCGGAAGCCCTGGCTCGGAGAAGAACCAACAAGAAACTCCGGCTTTCAGGATTTTTTGCCCAGTACCAGTTACAAAAACAAATTATGTATAAAGAAACATAAGATTTATACACTTATTAACATAAATTAGCTTTGCACATATAGCTTAGATGCACTCATTGCCAACCCTGAGCATCGGCGAGGTAGTCCCCGACCGCGTAGTAAGCGCCCCGGACTAGTCGGCCTCTAACTATAGTCTTAAATTTAGGTAAGGACAATCGCGTAATCCAGTCCGGTAAATGATTATAAAAACGCACGCAATTTCCAACAAAAGATTTCTTGACCTTTTGAAGCCTCGAGGGCGCCACATACAGCTTATGTTTGTTCCTAGTATTAATTTTATGAAAATCACAGTTTCTTCTAAAAATATTTATATTTTTATGTACATAAATGACACACTCATATATGTACTGAGCAACAACCGTCAAAATATCAATTTCTTTAAATTTTTCGCGAAGTGACTCTCTGGGGCCCATTCTGTAAATGCAGCGAACAGCCCTCTTCTGCAAAACGAATATTGTGTTTATGTCAGCAGCACAACCCCACAGCAAGATGCCATAAGACATAATGCTATGAAAGTAGCTGAAATAAACAATCCTAGCCGTGTACTCGTCCGTATATTCCCGAATCCGTTTAACAGCATATGCCGCGGAACTAAGTTTTTTAGATAAAACGCAAATGTGGTCTCCCCACTGCAGCTTTGAATCTAAAGTTATCCCTAAGAAGACAGTAGTATTTATTTTATCTATTTTCTCATTATTTATTATTAGATTGGTTTCGACACCGTTAACATTTGGCAAAGTAAATTTAATACATTTTGTTTTATTATTATTAAGAACTAAATTGTTATATTGAAACCATTGAACTACATCTCCTATCACCGAGTTTATTCCTTGCGACTCATCAATCTTCCTGCTAATTTTAAAGATAAGGGATGTGTCATCAGCAAAAAGGACCGTCCTGCACCTATCTTTAGTTACAAAAGGTAAGTCATTTATGTATACTAGGAAAAGAAACGGACCTAATATTGAACCTTGAGGCACCCCCATCTGGACTGTACGACCCGACGACTGCTCCAAACCAATAGTTACTTTTTGTACTCTATTACTTAAATATGATATTATTACATTTAGTGAATTATTTTTAACTCCATAATACTCTAATTTTCTTATTATTATATCATGTCGGACACAATCGAACGCTTTAGAAAGGTCACAGAAGATACCAAATGCATCCTGTGACCGTTCCCAGGCATCAAAAATCCCTTTTATTAGTTCTACACCTGCATCAGTGGTGGACAAACCTTTTGTGAAGCCGAATTGTTTAGAATGTAGTAGTCCGTTCAAATTAAAATGGTACAACATCTGATTTAACAAGATTTTCTCGAATACTTTACTTAATGCTGGTAGCACGGATATTGGACGGTAATTAGATGGGTCCAAGGTACTACCAGATTTATATATCGGTGTTACTCTACTTAGTTTCATTAAATCAGGGTACGAACCTGATTCTATCGAGGCATTGAAAACCGATGCCAGATAAGGTGCCAACAAGTCAATAATAACACTAATTGTTTTGACCGAGTGTCCAAACAAATCCACAGTTTTTTTCTTACTAAAAGTTTTGAATGTTTTTATTATTTCTAATGGAGTTGTAGGCCTAAAACGGAACTCACCATCACAACACGGGGCCGACAACGCAAGCAGATTGCAAGCCTTCTCAGCGCAACTGTTTAGTGAGCTGGATGTCATCAAAGGGAGGTTTCCAAAATATTCTTCAAAACATGAAGCAACATCTGCTTCGCCACATACAATTTTATTATTAAGTTTCAGCTTTAGATTATTTTGATTATAAGTTTTAACTCTACCAGTTTCAGATCTAATGACATCCCACGTTTCCTTGATTATATTTTTAGATTTGAGTATTTTATTCCTAATATACAGTGACTTAGCCTGGACACAAACGTTTTTGAATATCTTTGAATACAATTTTACATAGTTTCTAAAAGCTACACTAAAGTTTGTTGTTTTTGCTTCATACAATTGATACAATTTTGTCCTACTAACATGGATACCCGGTGTTGCCCAATCACTAAACTTTTTCCTTGAATTTATATTTAAAGTTTTTGGAATAAAAACAGATTTATGTTCCCCATTAATTAGATCAAAAACTGTTTGGAACATTTTGTTAGGACAGCTACTATGAATATTAAACGATCTTAATTTGATGTTAATTTGTTCTCTAAAACGCTCCAGACGCCGTTCAGTTACCGGAATACAAGTTATAAGCTGAGAATTAATAGAATATATATTTTTGTTAAATGAAGCTAACAGGCCACTGTGATCAGACCTCAAAACATTAATAATATTGCTGCTGTTTGGCTTCTCATTACTGAATATATTATCAATACATGTAGCAGAATGGCTGGTCACCCTTGTTGGGCTTTCAAATATTCTATCCAACCCAAAAGACCAAAACAAATTTAGAAGTCTAGTAGCCCGTGTCGAGGACCCCAAAAGATCAACATTGAAATCACCACAAAAGATTATGGTCTTATTAGATTTATACATACACATAGATGTCTATTTGAAAGCATTCTATTTGAGTCATTATAAGCGGTATCAAGCGTAATTAATACTGCAGACTGAAATTAAACTAGACTGAATTGGTGTATTTACAATTGTACTCCATCGAAGCTTGTTAAAAATAAATAGTGCTAATATTCAACTCGAAAAAGTAGTAGTGGCCCAAAAATAAATCGAAATAAGTGTGAACCATCGCCCATCATAGAGTTTTCAAAATGTCAGCGGACTCTCATCTTTGCAGGTTCTAAAAGTTCAAAAGTACTCTTTTGAAGCATTCGTTTCATTAAAAATTTTGCTTTTTATAGTATTACTCTTTAAAATTACTTGTTTAGCTCAGTTTAAGCGTGTTGGGGGCATTTTAAGTTAAAATATTATTATAAAAAAATTAATTAACAAAAACTTTAACAACACGATAACTATAATTCTATCGTTATGATGAGTTAAAACTGATAAAAACATTGAACATTCGTTTCAATCTCTGCATATTTTGAAAGGAATCCCCATTGAGTGTGACCTGGATAAATGGAGCGCTAGGCACCGCCGATCCATTCGAATTGTAGGGCGGTAACTGATTCGCAGTTTAAATGCTAAGAATCCAAAGTGAGATCCAAGAAAGAAATGCCATTATACCGAAGCTTCGTTTCCTAATAGATTTCTTTTACGACCATTTTTCTATTGTAAAAGGCTTCCCTATTTGAAATTTAAATTAGGAACGCTCGTGCTAGCCTGGGATTTAAATAGAGAGAAAGCTGTCATTCTGCTTGATTTGCGATAAAATTAGATAAGTATTAAGTAAATGGATGCTTACGTAAGGGATGCCCAAATAGGTAATGCACTGAAAGAGTTAAAACTATACGTACGCTTTACGACTTGTGTACACACTCCCTTTTATATTGTGGCGGGTAGTCAGAGGCTTGAGTGCCCATATTCGAAAATCGATGGCATGTTAGGTATGGGTCACTAGATAGACAGCACCCAACGTGTTAGGTAGTGAACCGTAACGCCGTTTATAGGTACTTGTTATTACCTTTCCCGAGGGATGGGCAGGTTACACCACGATGTTTGCCCTCGCCATAAGAGACTGCAAATTATGTATGTAGATGAAAAACACATATTAAATTTCATTAATTGGTCCTTTCTCATAAGAAGTCAAAAAGAAAGAAAGAAAGTAAGAAGTGTTTAACTATGATCAACTGGTATTTATACAGCGATGTCGGAATATTATAGATTAAAGTGGTTATTATGGAAAAAACTAAGGCTACTTCTAGGGTGAGTTTTCATCTAGGTTCACTTCTTAAAAAGATGATGACGAAATAATATGAACAAGATGTAATTTTCACTAAAACAATTTCGTTGAGGACAAATTTAATATTTAGAATAAAAAGCTTCTGAGCTTTTTGTGGCGGTCTAATAAATGGACCTAAGAGACATTTAGCCACAAACGAGATTAGGACAAAGTCATTTCATGTGGTCGGAATGTTATCTTGAAAAATAAAACATTGTCGTCCTAATGAAAGAACATTAATTAATGTCCTGTGCAATTTTCGTTCGGAGCGCCTCATTTATTTTTTGGCTGAATGAAGACTTTCCTTAAAAATTCAATGTAAGTAAATAATTGAGTCAGCTTTACTGATTTATTTTCAAACAAATTTAATGTAATAATTACAAGATTTTACAAGAGTGTATTGTGTAGTTTTCATTAAAAATAATTTGTGATACAATAATGTCCTTAAGATTACTGAGGTATTGCCTAATAAGCTTGTTTATTTTGCCTTCATAGCAAAACTTTTTCAATTAAGAAAATTATTACGGTTGTTTTATATGATAAGTAATGTTTTTTTATCGTATATTAGGTCTTTACGTCGAGCCTGTCAGCAAAACAAAAATGTAAAGTAATTGTAGCTTGCTATGAATACTAAGAAACGTTTCGTTTGAAGTATTGTGTATATAAATAAGTGTTCAGTTGTTAATGAACCAATTGTATCACTTTTATTGTCTAAATATTTCCAAATAGAACTTCAGACAGCAGAGCACGCCATCTATCGTTAAGTATGCAATTTATAGCCAATTAATTTGATCGCGGCACCCTCTGGCCTCAATAAGAACTAATTTACATTTAGGCTAAAGTTTCAAGATGAAATTAACGCAAACAATTCATCAACGAGATAAGGTATTGGTATAAACTCAATTAGAATTATTCACAATAAAGGTGGCTTTTCATTGTAGAACGAAATCATAACATACGTACCATGCATGGATTCATACATATAAAAAATTAATGCAGATTCCTTATACGTAGATATTTTCCTTACAAGCTAAGATAGTGAGTGGTTAATGATAGTTACTCTGTTTCTATCCATTCATATGATAAGACCATAACTTTTCAATGTTAGTCGCACTGACCCGCAACAATCTCTTATTACACTATTCTTGAATTATAAAAGACTCAACTGCCTCTTATTAAATTATACTTGGAATTTTAATAACATTTTTTACAAAATGTTTGCAAAATTTACGATTACTCTATCTTTATTGTTCAGCAAGACCCGTACAAATATGATTAAAAAAGAAACTGTTTACAAGTTTAGAAAAACCCAATCTTGGGTGCGCGTAAAAACTAAACTTTATCCTTGTGAGCTCGAGATGAAAGCGAGAGTATCAAGATTAGCACGTCACAAGAACTAACGCAACTTTAATAAGAGCCTGTGAAAATATAAATTTGTTGGCGAATGAGCTCTGAAAGGATTAAGGGGTTTAGGGTCGTAGTTCGGATTCTCTATGCTTTATCTTTTAAGGGACTTTTATCCTTTTGATTAAGTTGAGAAAATTAAACCTTTTTGCAGGGAAACTCGTTTCGTTAAAAAGAAACATTTGTTTGGATGACAAGTTTGATTTCACGTGTTATTTTGCATTTACGACGCTAATTAGATATAAAAGCTTACATTAGAAGTCTGTATAAAAACTGAGTATGTACGTGAAGGTATATACAGTTAATGAAGCAAAGCAGAATAAGCAGAAAGTCGTTTTTTGTTGGGTTATCATAGTTCACAACAAACACTTTCTGATAAAATATTTATGTTTTACGTAATTTGTTAGAAAATATTTAAAGTATTTAACTAGAAACAAAGGCTCCGCTTGCATTCCATTAACGTCGCAGACTAGTAGAGGATAAACATAATATTTACAACTTTTCCAGCCAGTGCGTTCTTTTTTCGAGGAAGAGAAACAAGCTTTATCTGCGCGCTTTCAGCTTTCGCGCAAAGCTCGGATAAGCTCGCCTTTTTTAAACTTCAACGTATGTGGTGTTCGGGGCGAGATCTAATAATAGAAAGAACATTACAGATTCCTTTTATTATAATGTCACTTTGTTCTCGGAAAACTGGCGTCTCTTAAGGCTCTGACGGGGGTTGTCACAGATTATAACGCGACTACATAAGTGCGGGGTAATTTATAATCACATCGAATCTTTTATCACTACATATTCATCAACTAATGTAATAGTTTGTTTTCCAAGTTACGCTATAAATGCGCTGACTATTCCATACAATAGACAGGCACATTTTCTCATAGCGTGTGCTCCTCGCCACTGTTTTTACAGAGATTATACGACAGTTAAACGTAAAGGATTAACTGAAAATTCGTCAACACATAAATCTAATGGAGGACACGCTCCACCGGCTAAATATGCGCGCTGCATATTGATTTAATAAATCTCACGGATTCCGCTCGCGAATATTCGAAAGTTGATTCATACATATATTCATTCATACGTCCGTAATGGACAATACAAGGTGTATCTTTAGTTACATTTCGGCTGTTTGTTGGGAAAAGTGTAAGATACTTAGAAATATTGATAACGCCTGGCTAGAAACATTATTTTATTATTAGTTGCGTTTGTTCTAGGACATGCATATAAGAATTCAAATCATAAAATTATATCAAGCTTATCTATATATTTTTGTATGGGATATCTATTAAAGACGATTGCTATATTCACTCATGTCCTAAATCTGAACAAAAGTTTGTAAGATCCTTTCATCTCATTTAACCCTTTGCTGATAAAGTTGTAAAAACCGGAGAGCCTAGCATATCACCCTTATCAATTAGCTCCTAGCCCCTTAATCACCTCATAGGACACAAACGCAGCTAGTCACACTATAAAAGTCCCAGACCACCCCAGGTTTGAGTTGATTCTCTTTTATAATAGCTATTGTTGTAGAGCGGCTGTTTTGCATAAACGCTGCAGCGCGGCGCCCCATGAATATTCAGCGGTGCCTCAAACCCGCCGCTACGATTGTTATTAAACTTTCCAAGTGGTTCTCCATCATATCTGTATCTACAATTGTAATTTGAGGATTACACTCTGACTTGAGCTCTCTTAGTGGTCAAACGAGTCTTCTGTTTGAAAGGCTAATGAAAAAATGATCGTTGTCTTTGTAGAGAAGGGAAGTGCGAAGGTCTGACTTCGCGGTAAGGGAGAAGCAGGCATGATCAAGATGGCGGAACAATTTTAGGAAATCAAAGAAATTCGTCGAGTCCAAACTTATTATGCACACTGGTGTATAATACAGCAGTCTTATAAATAGGCTATGGTTAGCAGTTGTACTACTCGTATTTGATGAAAAGTGGGTTCGATGTGCCCATAAATCTTTTACAATATAATAGCAATTATGGACACAAGAACCTTTGATTACCCCGCAAGGAGGTTAAGTCGTCATATGTGTGGATAAAAGCGGTTTCCACGAGTATTTCTAATTACATGATCCTCAGGAATGTAGTTTCAATAACCTAGATAGTTAATTGAATACTACTAAAATAGGCATACGACCGGCTAGAGCTCTCACGAAGGATGGAAAATTTTAAAGCTATTAGAGTATTAGGAATAATATCTATGCTATTTTCGGTTCGGTAAATGTAAACTTACTATTGTTAGATTTTAACTGTAGGTGTAAAACATATAAATTATTTGGAAGCTTAACTTCATTAATTTCATGTTAAGTACACAAATACTCTGTGTACAAACTATTTAATCACGCAAGTCCTAAGTCAAGTAAATATCATATGGTACATAATTAAGTATTGACATACCGATAAAAGCCGAAAGGAAAATTCAGCCAGCCAGTTTCCCTCAATTTTTAATCTCATTTATTCCAGAACGCAAACAAACCATAAAAGAGTTCTCCAAAATGAGTCCGCAAATAAACCTTAAAAGAGGTCTTCTGAAATGAGTCCGCATTCAAGAACGGTACGGGACACACTCGATTCGCAAATTAAAGAAGTCCAGATAAAGCCACGGAGGTCGCGGCTCCAAGAGGTCGTACATCGGAAATTAGATTCTTGAATCTCATTCGGATCGTGAACAAAAGCAATTTAAACTGTACTCCTGTCGAAGCCACCGAGTCGGTCTGCCCCTTTGCGAGGGACATTTACTTGCTGAATATTTAAGGGCAATGAGTTTTCTTTCGCCCTTTCTTTCTGACGGGTCATTGGGCCTGCTCCGGCGGAGTCACGAACTGTCCTCTAATTGAGTGTCAAAAATTTTTATGAGCCTTGGAATTATGATGTCCTGCTTTGGGGTTTCTTAAGCCAACTCAAAAATAATAGATGAGTTATTTTTTGGTGGTTCCAGTATACTTACCCCAGGGACAAGTTGTTAAGTAAGTTCTTAATTCGAATTCGTATGGGTCATTCGTCGTCAAGCACACAACATTTATAAAATACTTCGCATCATGATTCACGTATTAGTAATCCCTTTTAAATTGAGTTTACTATATAATTATATACAATAAGATGACTCCTACGTGACCACTCGAATGTTATAGACGATCTAGCTTTATTTATTTTATATAATGATTCTTAAAATATCCTCACACAAAACATTGACTCGATTTCACGTGAATTATAAAATGGTTTGATGTTAGTTCAAATCCAATACTTATATGTATTCCAAAAGAATATTTGGTTTCGATGTATTTATTTCATATTTGGCTTGCTCTGCGAATGTAAATAAAGCTGAATTTATTGTGAAAACATCAACCAAAAGCGAACAAAATCCGCATACTGAAATATTTGATGAATAATTTCGATTGTCGGTGTTAGGTAAATACTCACCCGGCTTTTATAAGTATTTACCCAACCATGAGTAAATAGGATACCATCTCTGGCTCATTATGGTACTCAGGGTAATTTGTGCCGTGTTTTATGAGGAGACTAAGGGATTATGAGTCTGAAATTAAGGTAATCTACAAAGATTTTCTTGTGTTCAGAACAATATAAAATTTCAAGATTTTGCAGAAGCGCTTTCACAATGAAAGTTCATTCTAGGAGAAAATATTAGTGTTTGGAATGAAAATTGAATGACTCGGAATAATGTTTGCAGTAAGAAAAAAACCAGTGCTTGTTTGGGACTAGATAGAATGTAATCAGTCTATTTACAAGCTTATCAATAGACAAATAAGGTTTTAAGAAAATCTTTTATATATATGTACTTTATAATCATCCTTATTATTTTATTTACATATCTATTCTATACAATAAGTTAATGTCTTTTGTTTTAATAGTTTTTTGTCCAAGTTAATGTGTCCTCAAATATATATCCCGTGATTGTTAAAGGCAAGATTATCTAGCCTTTATAACATAAAGCGGAGGTCGGTTCACCTAGAGGAAGATAATTTTGTCCCATTTAACCCCATTACGCGGTGCATAATTAAGATTTAACATCGTATAAAACTTTGGTGGAACAATAAATTGCGCTTATTATGAGAGTTTCGGCCACTACAGTTCTTATGAACGCTATTGTGGTTTATTTTGATCGTAATTGAATATTAATTGCCGTCTTTATGGCTAGAAAACTAACTAGCCTCTTTCAACGGCGTGTTATTAACCTGTTCTGTGATAGTCTGGGACGTAAAAAGAATGCTAACTAGCTGCCGTTCTTCCTGGCATGTCGTAGGAGGCGACTAAGAGACTAGAGGTAAATGGAATCTATTGGGCGATGGGCTAGCAACCGGTCACCAAGGTATATCTCCAAGGTTCCGTCCACACCAAAAGGGATTAAAGGACGTTAATGTATATGTGTGTATGTATATTAGTATAAACACAATCTTGTTAACTTCGCTACGAAATTGATAGTATATCTTTCTTTTTTGGTTAGCATCATCGATTGAATATTAGTTGAAAGAAAGGTGGTTAAACCCGATAGAATGCGCGATATCTTACATTAACATTTCGACACGAAAAAGCTATTCGTGAAATGGATACCTTTACTTCAAGCACATACGAACAACACTTCACAATCCATTCCAAAGGCAAACTAAGATGTATATACTGACTCTTGTTTATATTTTATTCACATATTAGTCCTGTGCTAGCTGAATGTATGGAGGTGACAAGTTGACTATAGATAAATGGGTTACAAATCTTTTGAATGGAAGTGTCTGGTGTATTATGGATTAATAGGTGATAATAATATACATTCCATTGAGAGTAGCAATAGGCAAGTAACATTAATTTTGAAGTACTTCGCGTACATATCTCTGCAATTGCATAGTAACTCATTTTATGGCTACATTAAATCCACTTTGCAGCTACGTGACAAGCAATTCATACATACATATACATCACGCCTGATTCCCTATAGAGGGGTAGGCAGAGATCACGGATCCCCATTTGTCCCGATCCTGACAGACCACTTTCGCCTCATTAACATTCATACATCTTCTCATACACTCTCGAGTAATATTACAAAATATTATGTAAAGACACTGAAAACGCAGCTTTCCTCATGTTTTCCCTCACTATTAAAGTAAGAAATTGACAGTTTGATGTCCCCAGCAACATATTATCAACAATACTCCATATTATTGTAGTTATATGAAATAAAAAACATTTGATTTTGTCTTTATTATTGCCCAACCCTAACGTTTCTTCCAAAGGTGAATATTATGCGTAACAAGCATGAACATTTACTTTGTTGAAAAACTTCGCAGCAATTCGGGTTAGGAATTATCAACATGAAGTTTAAATGTTTCGCGGGCTGCCATTAGACTTAATTGTGTCTGCTGTACCCAATTTGTCTCAACATGATAATTACCGTACCCACTATAAATACAGGCTGAAAATTGTAATCTTTTCTAGCTATTTCTTTAGTCTTTTATAACGTTTAATGCCTAAAAACAGGCTATTTTCCCATTACGATAATATAGACTGCTATTCAAACATATTCCTTTAGAAGGTGACAGAACTTTGGAGACTTATAATTAATCGATATCTCCTAAGATAGTAAAGCATAAGCTTAGTCGGTTGTATGGACAGACAGATCGAACTGAAGACATTCTTTTCAAGGCAGGTGAATGAAGTGTAAAGAACAGAAGAAGATGTATGAGAAGGTTAATGGGTGTGATTGAAGCAAGATTTGTCATGATCGTTCCAGGTGCTGATTGATAGTCTTTGACTATCCTGTTGCAGATGTAGAGGCTTGAATATATGTATGTACGTAGTCGGTTATAACCATATACATTCCAATTACCTATATCTTTCAGTTATTTATGGGATGTCTGGAAGAAAAGCTGGTAATGGCTATTCTATTTATTTCCCAAGGCAGGTACTAGCTATTCTATTTCAGTAACTATTGTACTCCTCAAAAGGTATAAAAATTTAAGTAGATATAGGTATTAATTGCGGTAAGGTCTTCCTACTTTATGACTGTATAATTAAAATCACTTACCGAAAGATTTTTAAATATGCGGCAGTTAAGTACGAGTATAAGTGTTTCCCTTCAATTATTTAATTGTTAGCTATTATGATATTCTGGCGCTACGGTTTCCAAGAATGTTTAAGTAAGAATTAATACCTACTTTAGACTGGGACCACAACTGTTAATAGTTTATTTTCGTGAAAAAACTTGTAAGGTTTTAGACAGTCATATATACATAATTATATATTATATATACATTATTGACGAAAATAGGTACTCTATTAAAGGCTTTGCTATTGAAAGTATTTTTAAAATATAAATCTGAAATCTTCGTATTTAAATCGTACCCGAAACTACTCGTTTAGATCAAAATTTATATTTATCCTGGTCCCGTATACAAGTTTTACCCCTTTAAATTGTTCTACAAAGCCTATATATAAGTACATACATTATAGCAGTCTCTATAGACTGTAGTTTCTAGAATAAACGAAACGCCTGAGTTGACTTGCAATCTTGCATCAAACGGCCTGTATGCAAGCCACGCCACGCTCCGACGAGCAGCAAATAACCTCTTAGAGAACACACCACATTTAAACATAAGACTAGGGGAAACATAGTAGGAAACTCTGCCTTTTGATAGGAATAGGCAATAGTCACCTATACATTGCCTAAAAACACCACATGACATTGATTGCTCAACTGGTAACAGGATTTCAGACTCCTCCTTATTGATTCTAGAAAGAGGATTATAATGATTAAGTATTTGTAAATTGCCAATAGTTTTCTAAAATATAAATTAGATAACATTTCGTATCGGTTAAATCTCTAAAAAAATCTGATACACGCTTTAATTCCTTTTAACGTGGACATAGCTTTGGACACACAATATTTCTTCAGTCAATTTTCAGCCATCTAGTTTCTAACAGCAATATCACGATGGTTAATTAATATTATTTGTAATGCATGTGAATGAGGCAAGAGGCATTCCTTAATATGCCTCAAGATCTACTTCAGCATGGAGGTCGAGGTAACACTTAATGTATGAATGTTCTAATTGTGTGTGTTTGTTTGTTGCAGGTCGTCGCGGGTGAGGTGCGAGGGAACATGTGGTGTCCGCCGCCATGATCGGATTCCATCTCGCCCTCCTTGCACTGGCCCAGCTGCTGCCCGCAGGTAAACGCACCATAGCTACTTACTCTTGCATCACTCGTATAAATTCACAAAATTTAATGCCTTTTGGGGTGGATAGTACCATCGAGACATAATTACATCTCCTTTCTCACTTAATAGCATTAATATTGGTGTTAAGATTGCACATGGATCAATGTTCAGGGCAGGTTGATAGCCCATCGCCCTATAGATTCCATACACCCCTAGGCCCTTAGTCAACATGCTGGGAAGAACGGTAGATAGTTGGCGTTCTTTATACGTCCCAGTTACCATGGGATAGCCTCACTGATACTTGTATATTAAAGAAATAAAAATTGGGCCTCAGGTAAGGACGCCATACTCATTCACCCTGGTGAGCATGTCTTAAAGGAATAACTTGCGGTCCTGACAAAATATCAGCGCTCGCTTAACGGTTCCTTCTTCATAATAAAGTACTGATTCATTAAAGATTCTACATTTATACTTACACATTATATGAATAGAACTATCAGGTGGTGTCTTGAATAGAAAATCATTACATGTGTTATGTTAAATTATATACTATAATAATAATAAAAAGGGACACTTAATGAATTCGATATGTTACTGATGAAAACACGAAGCTTTTTGATATTTTTCCTTCGTGTTTATACGTCTGTAGCTGAATAACACACATTAATTATTCAGCAGCTGAAAGTTGATTTATTTGTTCGGAGTGAGGATGAAGCTTCCAGAGAGTTTAGTTATTTACGATGTTTTTCAGTTGCTAAGTAGCGAAATAATAAAGTAGCGCTTCAAGTATAAGTCGAAGATGCCTACTTCGTTTTCAGTTACAGTTACATCAAGAAAGATTAGTAATAAATAAATTACGTAACCACAGAGGTACAGATAAAGTTGTGAGCAAAACGAACTATTCTCGTGGATAAGTATAGTCTGTATGAATAATTATTGATACAGATTATAATCGATAACGGACTGTTACGTTGTATAACTTAGTATTTAGTAAGGTGGGACTTAAGATATGAAGGTTGGAGCTAAGGACTCATGCCTTTTACTAGCCCAAAAGGGTAATTGTTAATGAAACGTACTCGTATATATCAAAAATTTTGATTAGGGAAGCCGTGAAGTATGAACTGTCAGGTGACGAGTTCTTTATACATTCCCTGTTTTTTATAACTGTGCATCAAGTACCAAATGAAGAATGTAAGAATGAAAGTTAGCTTTCAAACCAATAAATTCCATAAAAACGTACGTACCTTCGTAAGAAAACTTAATACTACAGACAGACTAACAGCATTGAGCAGAAATTGACCAACTGGAACCTCTTTTGATTCGATTTTTGTTCGTATGTTCTTTAATAAAATTGTTACGTAGGTGAAGCTTTCTTCCCAGTGGAAGCATCTCTCGGTTGTACAATATACAGGCTCACTACTAGATTTCGGCCCGAGTTTAATGCATACTATATTACACGCCAATCTTATAACAGATCTTGTTTACGCGACGCGAGCGAAAGAGAAGAAAAACGCCCCAGATTTATCTTGGTAGAACAGAAAAAGATGAATAACAATTGATTTTTTCTATTCACACCGGAGCGGGGATAAAATATTCCAAGGGCGGCTCCACAATGGGAATTTGCGTGACAATGATCGCTATCATTGGAGGGAAGCCAACGCGACCCCGACAAATGTGCCCGATTTTGTGAATGTGTACGAAATTGACGAAGGTTATACCTTGTGCCAGGGAGCACGGGTACAGGAAACGCAGCCGTGATTTATCATGGTGACGTGAGCTTTAGCTGTGCATGTACCCTTTGAAAGATTAACGAAACTAAAATCAAATGATATTAAGATGATGTAGTAGTCGTTGTAGTGGTAAAAATAGGCAATCAACTAAACAATGGAAACCTTAAAATACCTATGATCATATATGCGGATATCAACAGAGCCAAATTATGAATGCGATATGAATTTGAAGCAGTCAATATATGATTTAACAATTACAGTAATAGGAAATCCACAATACCGTTTCACGCATTAGGTTTCCGCGTTGATGAAATCTGTTTTTAATAACTGTCATATGCCTACGGTTAGTATTGTGAATGTATCACGTTCTTAAAATTAAAATTAGACCTTTTGATGAATTTATCATGACAATACGATTCGCTAATGGCTGATATCCAAAATGTCGTTAGCCACTGTTAAAACTAACCCATATTCAAAGCTTTGGATTTCACCGTACTGTTGAGTACTTCGATAGCTATCAAAGGATTCGAGTGAATTATTGAGCTGTGTTTTGTGCTCTTTGAACACAGATCAATTTTCCACCTTTGAGAGATCAAATAGCACATTATCACTAAGAGATTTATTCCTAATGTGTGGCTTATCTCAGAATATAGTTCATTTTCACTGAATCTAGGTTGAACGATCGTCCAAATTAAAGATGAAACTCTGGTGAACTAATTACTAGAACATGTCTCCTCATGCAGTAAATTATAGCCTGTATTTTTCCACTGTTTATCGTGTACAGCTTACCATAGATAAAATATGTGGAATATTTATGTATTTGACTTATCCTTTCATTAAAAGTTGCAACTATGGAAAAGTAGTTAACATTAAAAGTTGCTTTACCTTGCACCTCATGTATAATTTTTCATCTTACACTCACACTAGTAATCAAAGACCGAATATAATATTCTCTGCTCCCACCGGGAATCCCTCCCAGAACCACTTTACGCAATTACAGCTAGTGTTAGATAAAGTGACCCGACGGAACGAAATTTCAGCGAAGTGTCGGTGTGAAATCACGGTTCAGTCGTATATTCGAGCAGAACCAAAGGCAACAAACTAACACTATTTCCGGACACGTTTAAGCTAAGTTTCTGAGAACGCGCAATAGGTATTCATGGTAAATAAAACACGAATAAAGAAGACTCGGCGTGGGAGATAAGGCTTTTGAAGTTTTATGGGTGGTACAGTGAATAGGGAGGTTTTTGATAATCGTTGAGTTAGAATTCAGGGTGTAGTCATATTTATTTTCCTCGCTACAGTTATTAAACAGCACATGGTGACATACAATCTTAAGTTGATATCTAAAAAGGTGTATAAGTTAAAGAATTAGATTAAAATTACCCAATTATATCGAAAAAGGAAGCGGCTCATATTACATTAAATCCCACACCATAGCGGTTCTTTATTTATAATTCCATAGAACAAAAACAATTTCCAGTCAGTGTAATAGAATAATTTACTGTAATCCATTCGTGCCATCCCTGAGGGGCGCGTTTTTGCGTTTTATGTTAATACACACGTTCTCAGAAGTCAGTGTTCTCGTAATAAACAAGTTTGATTACAGCTCGGAGCTCCGGCAACTCGGAGCGAAATTATTTAGCTGCTCGTACATTTACTATGAGTTGGGTTCACGAGTGAAACTTTCTGTGATACTGTTGATTAATTTTTGAACATTTCGCGACATGCGTGCTTGCGAGGTGGCCATCTGGCTTATTTGAATTTGAGATTGGAACTGCTTGGAAAGTTTGCAGACCATTCATGCTTTATTAGTTTGCTTGAGATTTATTATTTGACAGATACTTTATAGGCGTAACTGACCAATGGGATGAAAACAGATGAAGTTTACAACCTCTTATGTTGTGTACTGATTAGTAAAAATAACAACGGTAGTAACTAGAAACTGAGTTCCCCAGTATTTATATTACAATTCAGCCGAGAAAATCTTGTATCCAAAGTTCTGTCCGTTCAAAAGAGATTAAAGTGTATGTATATATTTATGGAGCATAAGGATATCTCTACTTCATTTCAAATTCAAGAATGAAAGCCTAGTTTGTATAACAATAGGAGGACGTGCCTCGATTACGTTTACCTCTAGAAGGCTTGATAATCTGCGAAACAGAAAGTTGATGAATTCTTCGATTAATTTGTATTAGCACTACGTTCTCAGCTTGCGAAAGTTTAATTAATTCGAATTCATTAAAAGTTTTCTCTTCAACAATTGGGATTTGATGAAATTCTAAATTTCAACTCGTAGAACTACAATTAGTTGGCTGAAATCATTGGGCGAGATTAAATTAAAATCAACCTTATGCAAATATGAATAAAAGCGAGTACAGTGGAAGCGCGAAGTTAGCACTAACTTAAGAGAGGAGGGTAAACATGAAGTTGGCGACTGCACTGCCAAGTTTTCTGGGGCTCCAGTTAAATACAGTTCGAGATTGGAGAGCCCGAGCTACGGCGACTACGACATTTTTATGCTACGTATTTCATTGGAAATGTGATTTCGTAGTGTTGCAATTTTCATTTCGATTCTATTCTTTATTGCTTTCATAAGGTTATACAAAGGTGATACAATAAGAATTTTAACGCATTTAAAATGTTTTACGGTATTACAATCTAGACGATGTATTACTAGACGACCTCTTCGGCGCGAACTGTAAACCACCAACGTTACTTGTGAGGTCTTAGCTACGATCACAAAGTCAAAAACTCAGTTTTTTTCTGTCTGGTCGTTGACTACATCTATTATACATGTATTTATAACATTCGCTTCACGACTTGTATTGTTGACAGGGGCTTGAGTGTGGGCCGCTAGAAGTCCGTTTTTCATTTGATAGACAGCACCCATCGTGATAAGTTGTGAACTGTTTTGTCGTATACAGGCACTGGCCAATACCTATCCCGAGGGATAGGGAGGATTCCTTACGATATTTTCCTCACTGGTTATAACTGTAAATTATGTACGCAAATGACAAACGCAATTTGTATATTTTATTAATTGGTACGTGCCAGAGCCAGGATTCAAAACAAAGTTGTTCCTTCTTGGTTAAAGGCCCTTAATTTCATCTTTTACGTGATTTTCAAATAAGAGATTTTGTCCACATAGCTTTCTCATATCACAAAGTGTAAACTTCCTAAATAAACTACCATTGTTTTATTTATGAATTTTGTCTAAAAGTTATATGATATCTGTAATTGATACATGTTTATTATAAATAAATAAATTTGTGTACGATTATAATTTATTATATGTATATCGGGTGCTGCCGAAGGACCAGTACAATGAGGTAGCACCTTTTCACTGCATCAAAGGTTTTCATTATCCTTTTGTTTCCAACTTTGTATTTCTGTAATATGTAATGAATAAAGTGTTCCCCTTCGTTCAATTACCTGCCTTTCTCGCTAGGCTGCGACGTGGCGGGCGGCGCTGGGTCGGTGAACTCTCTTTCGGGCGGGGGCGGACGACCGTCTCCCTCCTTCGACGCCTCTACGCCGAGGAACGTCACGGCGCTCGTGGGCAAGTCCGCCTACCTCAGCTGCCGCGTGCGCCATCTCGGGAACAGAACGGTGAGTTATATAGACTAAATACGTGCCTTTCTTACTTGTATGTCATGGAAGACGACTAAGAGACTATATCGTCGAGCAACCTGTCATCAGTGTGCCATATAACATCATAAACTCAATATTGATACCAATATGTAAACTGGGAGAATTCGTGTCTCCAAGGTTTTGTCCGTCTCGAAAGGGATAAAAGGATGTCAATGTATGTGTATATGTTATGGGAAGCGAGAGGAAATATGGAATTTGATGGGCAATGAGCTAACTAACGGCTTTTAGTTAATATTCTATAAACGTTTTACCTAGATGGGAATGTCAGTGACTAATTATATAACCTACGTATATGTTTCCGATATTATGAGAGAATGTGAGTGTGCAAACGTGCGTATTTGTATGTATAGAAATGTACAAACAACTTCTGTCGTCATGTCCATGATAAAGTGAACAAAATGCTTGATTCTGGAGCGCGAAAGGTATACAAATATTTTGTAAGGTCAAGTAGTACTCATTTTGTAAGGTCAACAAGTATACGATGAGTATAAATCGCGAATCTCTTAAAACTATAATCGTATAATACTTTCAATAACCTAAGAAAACCCGTAATCCCTATGTCATCTCACGACAAATTAACTAAATACAGGTGCCTCGATTCCATTTGAGTCCCAGCTCCATAAATCGGGATTCGTAATAAAGTACTTTTCTAATTGAAAGCACTTTGGCCGACTCATGACGTCTCCATGGAGTTGACAGGGCGGCGGTGAGCGTTACAGCCGCTGACTCAGCATCTTTTTGGTGCAATGCACCAGAAGGCAGCCGAATTTAGGTCGCACATTGTTTATCGGAATTATTACCTCTTTTACCCGAACCTCATTTATTATTCTGACGGAAAATGTCTAGCTCGAATGATGGCTAAATCGAAAATATGTAAAACGAAATGAATAATTGGAAAGGGTTAATGGTGTTTTCTATCTTTATATTCATACACGCTAGTCTACATAAAGAGGAATAGACAGAGCGATGCCTGTTTTCTCTTAAATCTGAGAAATGATTTTCGCTTTATTGATATCCTTGCACCGCTGCATACATATTGGATGGTTCTGCGTATTTTTAATATGGGCCATATTAATTTTCATGTGAATCATACGTCCTACTGGCACGACCCTAGCTCTTCTAGCTCACTTTTTATTAATTTTTAATAGCTCTCGCAGTACTAAATATGTAGTCAGAACTCAAAGTGGTATTCCGCTATTATGTTACCAAGACATTATTACTTTGGCGCCTAAAATAACTAATTCTTAACAATAGCAGCGCCGGTAATAAATTAAACTAAAATTAAAGGAGTTTTTCACTAGACAGTCGTAGAAGGTCATAATCCAAAATGGCAATTACTTAAGGCTCGGAAACTTTGTTTAGTTATTATATTCCCGCCATTGAAATGCTTGAGCGTACTCATAATTTCTAGGGGTGAGTCCAAGTTTTAATTAATCCCAGTTCAATAGACCACCGATGAAGAGGCTCCCCTGACGCCTTTCACAGACCTCCTTTGAAATGCCAAGGGAAATGTGTAGCAGGCTCTTTACTCGGCTCAATGAGCGATACCTCTCGCCTTCCGAGGATTAAACAAAGAAACGCGTTTGTTTATTTATGGGGGGAAATCACAATAGGATTCTTGAGGCTCACCTCAATCATGTCTTCATTTGTCTCTATTTTGTATAATTCGTGCATCGTTATTTGGTTTCGTAATTAATCAGTAATGTGTTGACATTAATAGAGGATCAATAATCATTAATAGACTTTTAAGTTTCCGTTTGTATTAGGTTAAATATTATTTACAAATTATCAATTAAAACTTTAATTGGTAATGCGTATGACATATGACCTATGACGTTAATGCCTTAGTTCATTTATAAGGCATCGTTTAGAAAGAGTTTAGTTTTTACTACGAGAATAGTGAATCAATAAATTTATTCATTACATAAAAACACAAATATTCATACATATTGACCGTGAAAATAATCCTCCGCAGCTTTTGAATCTCTGCGCTTTACCTGTTTCATTGATGTCTACAATATGTATGTAATTATAATGGAATATACCCATACGTCCTTCTCTGAGCCAGGGATGAAGACGTGAGGGCATAAGCCTCTCATTCCGAGGGATTATGACGCAACTCTCCAAACTTATGTCTACAAGGACACACGCGTAGCATTTTGGTTTTCTCTAGTCTGAAAATTTTTCCGCCTTTGACAAACACGTAGTATATGTCTAAAATGGACACGTGTAAAGCTGTTTTTTTCTGCTTATGTAACTGGCGACATAGCTTGCTACAAGTCACAAAGAGTTCTTTCTTTTGTTAACACGTGGGTTTGAGGTAGCGTTAGAATTAGTACCTCGGCAATTGCGAATTTCATACGCGAATCCGTGATTATCATGCAAGGGTAAATGGTCATAAAATTGTTATGTTGTGTTTTATCATCCATATATTCAATAAATATTTTTTGTCCAATTTTAATTATAGTTTGACTAACTATGTTACTTTTGTTATGTTAATATCTTAAGTGCTTTAAGCGTGTATATTGATAAGCTCATCTATCCTATCATTCCGCGACATGCGACATTTGACGAACTCCGTGGCGCGATCGGTTAGACACCTGAACGCTAATCGTGAGGTCCCGGGTTCAATTCCCGGTGGAGGCAGAGTTTCTACTGCTTTTAATAAATAAATAATAAATAAATAAATAAAATTTTCAGTCTGGTCGTTGATTATATATGCTATATTTGTATTTATCTATATATAATATGCAAATATTTCTTAAATATACGTTGACTAGTACCCTTAACACAAATCCTAAATGGACTTAGCAAGGGGCTAGTTCAATTGGTGTAATAATGTCCAAATATTATTATTATTATTATGCTAAGACGAAAGACAGATCACAGTCATGACTTGAAAATCTCTTACCGTGTAAGCGAAAAAAATCTTGGGACGAAATCAAATTATGGGTATCAATAGTAGCTTAATACACTAAAGACTTTAATATATTCCTCAAAGCCTGGAATGGGACAAAGGAATCAATTACGCAGCCAGCACGGGTGGCAAAAAACCCTATTCAGATTTATGTTTGACCTTTAGAATATTCGCGTTGATTACTCCGCGCTCCGCCTCTTAATCAAACATCTGACGTTCATTTCGTGATATTTTTACCGAAGGATTTTTCTCCCAAGATTTATATGAAATAAGAAATTGAGATAAGATCGGAATTGATTTAAAGTAATTGAGTAGGGGACAGAAGGGATATGAAGGGCTGTTAGTGAGGTTTGGAAATAGATTATACTTACACGAATACTAGGCATAAAGTGTCTTATACCTATAAGAGGAAGTTGCATTCTATTTATATCAGATACTAGGAAGTAATCATTACAAATATGACATAAATACGCACATAAGAACTCCAAAGGGAAGAGAAAAACAAAAAAAAAAATATATCTACATATCACATGACTACATGGACAAAACTAGTAACGAAAAGCAAGCTACAGTGTGCACTCTAGTTTTTGATTTCCCTGAAATGGCTAACATTGATATATTGGATAAAATCACTTACAAAATCCTAAAACGCACCTTTAAACATGTGTGAAATATATATAAATATATTATTCTTAGACAAACGTGAAAAGAAAATATAAGATTTCCCACTACCAGATCTAAATATAAACAACATTCTGTTTAAAATCAATATCAAATGTTAATTATCTCCTACCCTGTGTCCACTTAAGAAAGCGTTTAAGCAGCGTCGCTTCATTAACTAAAAAACAAAATCCAAGTTGCTTAAGCACCTAGCTTAAACTTAAGTAAAAACTTAACGGTGCCACTGGCAACAGCTTCTTTGGAGAAAAATCCAAACAAAACTTGTTTAAACTTGAGCAGGACGGGCACAAAAGGCAGGATTATCGTGCTAAGTAATCAGTCCAACTATCGTGTTGGGAAATAGCTCGTCCCTATGAGTTGTGGCTCTATTAAATTGGACACGATGCGGTTTTAACTTTGCTTGGGAGTGGTGTTTTAGAATGGCTTGAAACGTCTTGAATTCTAATAATTACTCTGTCTTGTTATTATTAGGGGTGTCAAAAGAATGCGCCTGGTTTTGTTACCTGCCTGGTTTGTTGTTAAAGGTTTTTACGAAATTAGGTTTTATTTACCTTCATATATACAAAAATCACACGTCGACGAAATAAGTACTAATACTTACAAACATATATCGCGTTAGATGAGTTTAATATCGATTCTTTAGTTATACGAAATGAAAGTTTATTTAAAAAAATGAATTTTTCACAATTATTGGGTATTGTCATGGACTGTAAACTTCCGATATAGCAGAATTCACACACCGTCACCATAGTAACCAACAAACAACGTTCGTCACATTTTACCAGCGAAACGGAGTAGCCCACCTGTTTTGTCAAAGCTGGTTTGCCGCTTGGCTAAAGGCGGTTCCACATTGGTGCATCTAATTACAGGGCATTGTGTTTGACCAATGGCCATGCAGATCAATCGAGCGGCATTTGTCTTCGGTGACAGCGAGGGAAACCTTCGACCCAGTTTGGGCTCTCTTATCAGGATCGCGTGCCTCCTATTGATCATGTTTCCCTGGTCGTGAGATGCGGACATGCACGGGCGGATATACATGCTTCAAGTGTTAGTTACGTACCCAGTTCAGTATCTTTATGGTGTAGTTAGTAGGTAAAGGTTTATTCGTCAATCTCGATAATTACTGAGTTACTGATTATGAGTACATGTTATTTAATGTGGTTGTTTTTTTGTAAATAGGCTTTTAGTAACAGTGTGTGGCGACCTCTAGAGCGCCACACACGGAGTGAAACCTAAGTAAACCTAAATCGCAATTAGTTAAACATAATTACCACAGATGACGCCGCCAAGAAATAAAAAATAATAATTACATAAATCAATATCCTACAACGCGCAATTCAAATATTTTTTGGAAACAAGATATATACAAATTTCCAACTCAGGCCATTAGCCTGGACGAACACCTGCCCAGGTATGAAGGTTCCTCTTTTCCTGTAGGACACAGTGGATCCTACACAGTGTATACAAAATAACTACATATTTGAACTTCATGCTGCATTTTATAAGATTACTTTGGTGATCTAGAAAGGAATCAATAAACTGGAAGATCATGAAATGAAACCAAAAAATAGTTAATGTACATAAAACTAAAAATCCTTTTAACTTCTAAATACTGCTTGATAAACAATTCATTTCATGTCAATGAGTTATCAATAAGCTGTTAAGTACTAAGATAGTTTTGTGTTTTTAAGGAGCTTCTATCACTCTCAAGTATTTTCATGTTATCGCCTTTATCAATCATAGCTACCCTTCCCAGATAATGTATAATTTTGCTTAATATATAACAATACACATTTAACTAAGACGTCTATTTTGGTCTATACAATATTATCCCATCATACAGAGACATATTCAATATAACAATCCTCCAATACTTTAGAGGAAAACACCCGATATCTCCGTAAAGAGGTTACTTACAAATGCGCCTCCTTATCCGTTAAAACCAAACAAATATATAGTCCGCAGCATCTCTTATACAATCTATTTATCCTCTTGGCGTCTCAAACAAAAAGGCCCCGCAAAATGGAAGGCTCACACTTATCTCTGCGACGTTTTCCTCAAGATGCAAATATCACGCTTTTATCGCGCCGGGGGCGGGCTGGGTCGTGGGCGTTATCGGGACACAGATACAGACGTGGCCCAAATAGGAGATTGTGGTCGGACCTCTGATGGGTCGAGGATACACATGTAACCCTATGGGTCTAGAAACATTAGCAGATTATCTAGGAACGTGTGAGGTTACTGTTTATCTAGGTATAGTATATAAGTATAGTGACGACTTCCGTGGCGCGGTTGTTAGCCGCCTGAACGCTAATCGTGAGGTCCCGGGTTCGATTCTCGGTGCAGGCAGAGTTAAGAACTATGCTTTTTTTCTGCTTATATATGTATTTATCTATATGTGATAAGTATTCATTTCATAAATTTACGTTGACTATTACCCTTAACGCAAGTTTTCAATGTACTTAGCAAGGGGCTAGTTTAATTGATGTAATAATGTCCTACAATATTATTATTATTATTATATTACATATATAATTTTGGATTTGTATAGTCATTATGATTCATACCCATACTTTTCAAAAAGTTATAGTAAACATTGAAGCAAAAATTCTTAGGGCAAAATATTATAGCCATTAGTCTCTTAGGATATCATACGTACACTATTAAAGTTACATTATCAGTCCCAAAGAGATCATATTAATCTATACTAAATTTCTTGGACCTTGCGTGTCGTTACATGCATTACAACACGTGAAATATAGGCCCGGCCGTATACAGTCATTAGTCTTATTGATGACAGACACGCCTACTTTTCGATCTATAAATCTTAGAAGAGATAGTGTAATATACGGGTTTATGTAGTGTGTAGAACAGAAGAGTATGTATAAGAATGTTAATGGGTGTGAGTGATGCAAGAGAGATTTGTCAGAATCGTTCAGGGTGACTATCGATAGTCTGTCGTTCCCGTTATGGAAATAGAGGCATGAATATGTTTTGTTGCTAGTATAATCTCAGAACACACAATTATTCGTATAAAGACTTTTTGGTTTATCTGAGATATTTTCTTTCTAATATTCTTATGAACTGATAAACTTACGTGTGTTGTCTAGAAATATAATTCGAGAAACTTCAGTGAGTCTAGTGTTTATAAGAATCTTATATCTAGGACATACGATACTACGGGCTCTTTCTCTCTCATTGGATTAATTGAAACCGTGACCTCACTCAGTTGTAATACAGCCTTTTTGTAAGCTTATCTGTTGGGAAAAAGCTTTCTGATTGAGCTTTGAACTCCGTTGTTTTAATTGATCATTTATATATATAAATTGATACATATATCATTTAAAGATACATAATAAACAGGCAGATATCCATGACTACCGAATCTTCGCGGTATATAAGCCCTTGGTTAAATTAGCAATTAATTTGAACTGAAGATGGAATATTTAACCAATTTGGAATTACGGAGATAAACACGCGAATCCCTGATTATATTCTCAGACCGTATTATATTGTAAACAATAGTACCTTTGTTTTGAGTCCTTGAAATTGAATCCCCCTTCTTAAAGTATTGTACACAATTGTATATAAACTATTAATAATAGTTTGCTCGAGCCGATTAATACTAAAATCACTTTCAGTCGAACAAGCGTCTTAATTAATATTTGTCTTAACATCTTAACTAAATTTGGTACTTAGTTTGCGTCAACCCTAATGGCATATCAAGCTCCACTAAATCACAGCTAAGAGCCTCTCTAAAAGGCACAATAACCTCGTTTGTATACCTTGATGTGCTGTTCTTTGTACGTAGAATACGGTTATGGGTAAATAAGCTCAAGTATTAGGCCTGAGGGTCGGGATATGATGAACCTACGTCACTACATAATGAGAATGCCTTGTTAATATTGTAAGGACCCTGATTCCCCTTGCAATTTGCTTATAACTACAATCACGGTTCGAAGGCCCATTTTTATTGATAGTTTTAGTTGCTTATCTAAGAGTATCTTAAATCGAACGTGTGGTCGATAGTATATAATAAGCCACACCAAATGACTCCATATGTGTCGTAAAAGGTACATACATTGGACAGAAAGGTTCATCTAAGATATCAAGAACTCAAAATAAAACACAGTTTGTCTGCAGATACTATCTGTTCCGACTTTAAACGTATATTTCAAAGAGTTTTTGAATCGTAATCACAACCAATAAGCCGTAGGAGTTGTATTCCTATGAATTCTTAAGGCTGGGCTAGGAGAATCGCGTAACAAAGGAACGTGAGCTATGAAGGGCGTGTGACCAGGGGTCCTTGCCAACCATCTGTGCGCGAGTGTTTCCTCCGACCTCGTTCCTTTATGAGGCCGCTTCAACGGACCTGCAAATATGTGAGGAATTCCTTCATAATTGTGCTACTTAGGCCCACGCTTAAAGGGAGAGGTCTAGCGGTGTTTAGAAGCGAAAATATCCAGGGATTTATTTAGGGAATTTAACCCTAAGGATTGAAAATGGAGTGGGCGGTCCTACTTTACATAATATAAAAGTTTTACGTACTAGGAACCCGTGTGTGCGCAGGTGTATGGATTTAAATTAAGCGAATATTAATTACCGAATAATAAGCTGCGGCTGAATTATACACTTCATCCTAATTCGAATACTGAGAGATATTCTTTGATTTTATACATTAATTAACATAGAGAGATATTTCTATATGCCAGCTACAGACAATATTATATTTAAGCTCCTGACAAGAAAAGCATACAATTAAACTAAAAGGGTAAAATTCAGTTTCTATGTTGCCCCGAACTTACACAAGCTAGTTTGCAGAGCTTTTCTGGACGGAATAAACTTGAAAAGCTCCTTAAATATAGGAAAGCTGATTAACTCAAAACGTGTAGAGGCAGCGACAAGCTTAAAAATTGTATTGAAAGTTACCTACCCCTTAAGTTTGGGTCGCAAAGTTACACGAAAGAAAAGTGTGCAAAGGCTTACGCAATTTACATAAGAAAGTTTTGTAGTCCCATGCGGATTTCGCGAATATTTTTATGTTTTAATCTTCTAAGGGAATTTCATTGTTTTTTTTAAGATTGACTATAAGGATTAATATTTCTCACAAACCAGCTCACCTAAAATAGATTTATAGTTAACGTATTAGAAATTTAATTACTCGGATAAAATATAATAGAAAAAATGACAATTGCATTCACGACCATTTGACCGGTTAGGGTATCCATCTCTGCAATTGCGAAGGTAATGACTCTATGGACACATTAAATCCGCGTGTTGACCCGACAGTCAGTACTCTATGTAAGCCATGTCACCATTTACGAGCACTAACTATTGCCTGTTCGGGAAACAGGTAGGTTCAGAGTCAAGCCCCAAACAACTGAGCTACGTCGAATTAAGAGAAAAATGTTAGAAAACGTACACCAACAACGTTCAAAATGACAGAATTAGTAACAATCTAAATATCTTTTTAAAAAACCTTTAATTCTCTATATCACATTTTAAAGACAAAGATGAATAAAGAACAGTTATGTTTAATAGTAGAATATTAAATACTCATAACATTCGCAGTTAACTTACTCATACACAGATAATAATTAAACCGCCCCTTACTCAAAGGTTTCCCTCCAAGTAGCCGAAACGCAAACGGAGTAATCCGCTAGATGTCACTACCGTAGCAGTGCAATGGTGCCAAAACATGTTTTAAACCTCAAATGAGAAGCTTGGATTAATTAAAGGCGTGGTCGCAGCTTTTAATGAAAGCTCCTCCGATGGGAACTGAATCGTAGTTTAGATTAAATCCGAACGACGCCGTAGTGTACATATTGTTGGTATTAGTTCGTAGTTAGTGTACATATTGCGAAATTGTTTGAGAAGCTATTGCCTTTGCCTGTCATATGCAGACTTGGTTAATTAAGAAAGGAAGAAAGGGGTGCAGTTGATAAAATTAAATGTTTTTATTTATACTGATTCATCGGTTGATCCACAAGAAGATACTATGGACGTAGTTTTATCATGCCTAAAAGGGAAAGACGTATTTTCATGAATAATGCATCGAAAAGGCATACAGGTGAAAATTAAATATGTTGCATAATGTTTAGTAATAGAAAGGCAATCATTTAAAAATTCGATAGTTATTCTATAGAAGCCTCTTTTAATAAAAACTCAGCAGGGAACCAAGAAATTTAAATACATATACAGTTACTTAATGGTCCATTCTTGCAAGCAATATCTTCCAGGCCATATATAAAGTTTAGGGTTCCCAGTTCCGTTTAATCAGGGTAGGATGACTAGAATCCGTAGTTACCTCGTAGCGTATGTAAATCATTGTAACATAGCCGGTGCACTAACTTTGTTCCATATCCTGTTCCTCCGACTAAAGTGACTACGAATAGTGAATGTATGATACGTATGTTAATAGGAATGTTATGAATGTATTAATATAAACATATAGCTGATGTACCAGGTAAATAAACAAATGTTCACACGTCCTATACACACATATAGGTGACGGCTTGGTAAAGAAGTTAATAAATATAACGTCCTGTCGACAGTTTCGGTATGGACAAAATCTTAAAGAGTCAATTTCTCGGTCACATTTAGTATGACTAGCGGTTCCATAATGTCCATATCAATGACATTATGAACCGTGTTAGTCCGGAACGCAAAAGAAAGCAAACTCGCTGCCGTTCTTTTCGGCTTGTTAGCGAAGGCGGCTAAGGGATTCTGTTAATGGAATCTGTTGAATGATGGGCTAGCAACCTATCTCCAATGTTCCATATAACATCACAATACATTGGTATTATGTAGGTATTATGGAATATTGATTCATGCTAGAAAATTTATCTTGGAGATATTATCGTCTTTATGTATCTGACCACTTCGATAGGGATTAGAGGATGTGAATGTAAGTGTATATGAAATCAAATGACTATAACAGATTCGATTAACCTAATACAATATGCACCTTCTAGATATGTCGGGAACAAGATTACTAGTTCACATTCTCTTTATGACTAATTTCTAAGACATAAATATTTTCTTGATTTGTTATTCCAATGATTCCATGCCTTCCTACATTGTTCTTGACAGTTCTTGATGTGCGCACTCTATGGTTTAGGTTGTTGGCGTCTATAATCTTATCGATTGCAACGGACATGCCTCAAGAACAGGTGTGTTCATAGGAATGTTGACTCCATATATGTACATAAAAATTCATACACATACATAAACTTTCATGTAAGTCAAAAAGATTATGATATTTATATATACATATTACGTCCCTATCGATTGCCACCACCGTTATGTTAAATATGAGATCTTCCAATCTTCAAACTACACAAACTTAGAGAATTATATAAGACAGTTTCTAATAAATTCTTCATTTTCTGCACTTCTTTGGGAATAATGATAGTGTTTTTATTACAGAGATAAGAAGAAACTAATATCAGATTTGGAAACAATCTATAAATGATTCCATCCCTAGTTAATGTTATTATGAGAAAATAGTAGCTGATTATAATAATCTATTAAAATACCACTACAGTAAACTTCACTATGTCGAAAGTGGCCATGAAAATATACATCAACTCTCCAACAATCAATCTACCGAAGAAAGCTCCGGTTATACACATATAATTATGAGAATCCAAGCTTCAATATTGTTCATAACCTTAGAGGCACCGTTCTAATAACATCGTCGAAACAAAGTATTGAAATGTTAAGCCGCGTCTCATAGCAGTGTCAACGCGTCTAATTAATGCAAACGTCTAACATCAAAGCGCGTGTGCCGTAATTAAATAAGGGCTTAGGCTGCTATTGTTTTAAGATGCTCTTTTGTGATAAGGACGCCTTTATTGCTTACCTACATACATTGATGTGCTCACGATGTTTTATGCCCAGCACATGCGATAGTAACTTATAGATCTAATCATCACCTAGATTAATTTTAACGGGGTTGTGTTAGTTGTAAACAATGAACATTAGTGGAAGTATGTCAAGCCATCACCAAATAGATTCCGTTTTTAACTAATTCTGTAGTTGTCTCCGATAAAATTCCAGGAGTATAACTTATACTCAGCATTCTATTCATGATTCAGACTAGTACGGGATCTCTTTGCTTTCTTCTTCTATAAAATGTTATAAAACGTATACATCATAAATTTCACTTCGTTACAATGTTAATGAGTAAGCTGCTCCTAAAGTACAACGAAAACATTAACAACCTTTCTACCGCTGGATTGTGAAAACATATAATTCAGGGCCTGCTTCAGTTGGAGAAAGAAACCTTTTGCGGGTTGCTACAAACGAAACAAACCTAATTATAACTCGGCTACCCTTATTAAATCGAACGCAAAGAATTTTCGGGATTAACCTTTTGGGCACACCGGCCTAATTCGTTATTGTTCCATTTTAAATGGGCCCAACAAAAATATTGAATTGAAAAGCTGACGTGGGTTGCTTATCTCTGAAAAACACACATCACTCCAAACACAAACATTTTCCTGGCTATTCTAGTCTCGAAAAGGTGTAATTTTTGACACGTTTGCTGCCATGCTGGTGCTGAAAAACGAAACTTTTAGCGATTAAGCTTATCTCGAACCTCAACTTACATTCTTAGATAGAATTTGTCGACTTTATTGTGTATTAATCAACATATTTAAGTAGATAAAAAATTAAAAAATTGAGTACAATGACAATATTATAAGAGTAGGTTTAATCTGTACTAAAATAGGTTTGTTATTCAATCTTACATTTAAACCGAATTGATAGTTACCTACAAATTTAGTCAAAGATCAACGGAAATATATTTGTTAAAAGAAACTGTTTGCTGTATGTCTTATTATTCTTGATAAACGTTGCCAATATCTGTTTATGACTGATATCAGTACTATCTTTTATGTAATCCATGAAAGCGTATTTCTCGTGAATTATACCTTCCGTGAATCTGGTCCGAAAATAATTATGCAAATAGGGTTGATTGCTTGTCCATTGAATTGATTTATCCGAATGAAACGCCGTTACACGGTTGAATTTTCATTTAAATAAAATAAAAGTCTCCGAAACTTTTAATGAAGAATTTTGCTGAATGAATTTTTTAAACATTCTTTTCGGTGCATCACTTTAGCAGTAATGTTAATCTTGTAAGTATTATTATATTTTAAATTTTATAGAATTTTTAAAACGGCGTCACTTTAAAATTGAATTTTAAGGTCTTGTGAAATAATGCTAAAATGATAAACGTTTCGAGTAAAATAAAGAAGAAAAATCAACGATTCCAATACCTTAATTTATCGTCTTAAGTATAATAAAAAAAGTCTAGCATAACAGTCATTGCATATAGATACTCTGCGTAAACATGAGGAGGTTTCCCTATTGAACATCTATAGTCGTCAATAATCTAATTACTTATCTACACATAAAACTAAAGAGTTACGGAAACTGTTCCTGTTTATATTTCATCAGAGCCGAATTGGTTCGTAAGGAAAGTATGGTTAAACGAATGCAAACACAGCGCCGCTTTCTCCAGTACTCTGAAAACATTTGATTCTGAGGGAGAATTGGCAACACATTTCGGCACGCAGGGAAACTTTCTCGGCAATCCAATCTTTTATGTGCTTATTTCACGATGTTTTTCACTAAGAGTCAACAATCGCACTCGTTTCTCATTGGTCGCAGACTGGTTATAAACGTTTTTTCCACAGTCCAGACGACTTAGGACTTGATGGATATTGGGAGTTTTTATCGGACGCGAACAAGTTGTGGATAGCGCTGGATTAAGTTTTTCTGGGAACGGCGATTGATAGAATAGAAAAAACTTATTTGCTCGAGTGTATTTGTGATTCTCAAGGGCACTGTTTGATTGGTTGTGTACAAATGATGAACAAACTTATAGGTTTATATATAGACGTACAACACACTTAATAAATAAGGATGTTTGATTAGTGGGTTTGGGGTTTTTATGTACGTATGAATATCTTGACGATTCAATGAACTTTTTTGAGTCTTTTAGAATATTATGTTCCGTTATTAAATTACGCCCATTATAATAACCTAAGCTTTTAACATTTATTAGTAGTTGATCGAGCTTTATGATAATTTCGAAGAATGTACACCGTCACAATCATAAGCCAAATAAAGAAATATTATTCCGAACGAAAAAATAGCATTCCGTATTAAACAACATGAAAAACCATTTCCCATACAAACGTTTCCTCTCTACAGTAGCAACAAGATAAGAACTCCAGCTGTAAGTCATGTTTAAGGCCACTAAGTTGGACATGATAAAAGCTCCGCTGGAGTCTGTCCCTGTCATGCTGCGATTCCAGATGTCTCGCCTTTGTGGACCTGCTAAATTCTTTGCTCCAGATGAGGAATGTCACCGTTTGTTACCCGTGGACCCTGTTTATGAAAGGGTTCATCGTGGAATTTGCGTTATAAGAATGTAACTCATTATTACGGATTATTAAGGGTTTAAGTAGGATATTCACTTATTAGTACGACGATGATTTTTGTAGTACGCACGATTTATCACTTAATTACTACTTGTGAGGTTCCCGATTAAATTTTCCTTAGGCTAAATGTAAAATAAATCCATTATCTTCTGTCAGTCTTCTTGTTGTTTATGGTTGTATCATATATTTATCTGCTTATCTATATAAGTTTAAGATATTTGATAGTCAGATAAATGCCATATTGAAAGAGGGTCGCGTTAGAAGTATCTATCACCGCCGAGTGAGTATGAAGAGGTGTATGAGTGAGATTGAAGCGAAAATGGTTTGTCAGGATCGGGACAGATGAGGATTCTAGATCTTTGCCTACCCTTCTATAGGAAAACGGGCGTGATATGTATATATATACTATATATAACATGTGTTTATCTGAAAAGGTTAAATTATTAAGAATTTCAGAACTTTTCGTCTTTATATTTTGAAATCTAAAGCGATAACCTATTGTTTTTATTAGTGTATTTTATGCAGTTTGATGGGGACTATCTAATGCAGAAACATTTGGAATTTTATCTTTTTATTTGAAAGAATTAGAACAATTATAAAATTTCGAGGGTAGTTCAATATTTTTAATTTGAAGTTTTAGTAAGAATATTATCATTGTATAAGAAAGACCATATTTTAATCAAACCATTTACACCATTTGATAATAAATTTAAGTGCATTTAATATTTTATTTTATTTGTTATAAAGGTTTTAAGTGTTTTTAATTAATAAAAGCGAGAGGGTAGTTTTAAATTTAAATTTGTTGTCATATTTGCGTAGCATTAATAGAGACCTATCGATTGAGTCCAAACTCAATGATATTCTAATAGGTATTAAATATTTTGAACTTGTAGCAGCCATTTTGGCCGCCATTTTGAATGTTTTAATAGAGATTATCTCAGCACTTGTTGGACCTAGAAAGCTGCGGTTTTCTTTGTTGACTTATTGTATTATTTAGGAACCTATTGAACTTTGATTTAGATTTGTTACATGTATCATTTATGATTTTACATGTTTGTAGCATAGTTTTGTTTAGAATTATATAAGTTAGTGAAACCTACGTCAATATACAAGTGTAATATATGTTCAGTTGACCTGCTTTTTGTAAGAGCTTTTTAACGAACCCAAACACGTTAGGGTTTGATTAATATTGACGGATCTTGTATTTTGGCGGCCATTTTGGACGCCATCTTGGAATTTTAAAACGTGTGTATCTCGGGACCTACTAATCTTAGAGGCTTGCGGTTTTTGGCACAGACATAACCATTTCGAGCTTAATGTTTATAACTCAAATACACTGGTATTTTGAAATTGTTTATTTTTAATATCCTAAATTATTATTTACTTTATTTTATTTTTAGGACTTAAAATTATTTAGTACATATTTACAACTTATACAATTGAAACTAATTAATTTTATTTACAGGTAAATATATTATTATACACATTACTTACCGTTGTGACGCATCCCTCCAATAGTGAATATGTTCGGTATCAGGTCTCCAGCTCAGAAGGAAGGCGATAAGGCCTCCAAGGTGCGTCGATCGCCCGAGCGGAAGGCGGAGAGACCTTCAGCAGTGAGGCGCAGCGTCGGCGAGTGGGAGGCTGTGCAGTCAGGGGCGCTGGTCTCCAGGGCAGCAGGGGGTGAGCGGGTGTTGGGAGGCCCAGCTGTCCCCAAGGGAACAGGAGCGCGTCCCGACTCACGACAGTCTGAAAAAGGAAACAGATTAGCTGAAGCACAGATGTATTTGACAAGAGCTCAGCAACACCTAAATGACTCTAGGTACTTAAAGACGGAGAATAAAAAAGCAGTAGCAGAGGCTCTGGACCAGATATACGGACTGCTTAAAGAATCGGAAGAAGAACACAAGTTGAAGAAAAAGTTAAGAAAAGAGTCAGGCGAAAGGGACGAAGAAGATACAAAGGGGCTTGAGTTGATGCTAAAGATGGACGAACACGTCAGGCAGCTATCGGCAAGTGAAAAAAGGATGCAAATGTTGCAGGATTCATTGGACAGGTGTACCATGCGAGTGGAGGCGAGCTATGCCGGTGTGGTGGCCGCGGGTCCAGCCGGACCACCTTTGGGACGTGGCGCCCTGCATTCGCTCGTCGTGACTTCCCGGAACGAACAGGAGACCGGAGAAGAAGTTCTTAGTAAAATCAGGGAAGTGGTAAATGCCAAAGATGGGTGGGTTAAGGTAGAAAAAGTGAGAAAAGCAAAAGACAGAAAAATAATCTTGGGATGTAAGAGCAAAGAAGAAAGGGAGAAGGTCAAAGAAAGATTGGGAAAAGCTGAACAACTAAATGTTGAGGACATGAAGAACAGAAATCCGCTTGTCCGTTTAAAGGATGTCCTCGCCTACAATGACGACGAGGGGATAGTGGGAGCCGTGCGCAAGCAAAATGAGGAGCTTTTTAAGGATCTAGATAAGGAGGCGAGCCAAATCCGAGTAAAATTCAGAAAAAGGGCTCGTAATCCTCAAACAGCTCATGTTATCCTTGAGGTGTCGCCGGCTGTCTGGGGGAGGATGACTGCGGCTGGACAGCTGCATGTGGATCTCCAGCGGGTCCGGGTAGTCGACCAGTCCCCCCTGGTTCAGTGCTCGCGCTGCCTGGCCTACGGGCATAGCGGGAAGTTCTGCAAGGAGGACGCGGCTGTTTGCTGTCACTGTGGCGGTCCACACCTTGCGACTGTCTGTGAGGATAGGATGACGGGATTACCTCCAACCTGCAAGAACTGCGTTAGGGCGAAGCTGCATGATGACGGGCATAACGCGTTCAGCGAAGAGTGTCCGGTGAGGAAACGCTGGGAAGTGCTGGCTCGGTCTGCAGTGGCGTACTGCTAAGGGCGTCCTCGGCGGCGATCCAAGCTACGGGGTGATCCAGGCCAATCTGCAAAGAAAAAAGATCGCTTTAGAAGAACTGCTGATAGAGGCAGGGACAAGGAAAACATCTGTGGCTTTGGTTCAAGAACCTTATGTGGGAGGGATAGGCAGGATAAGGGATTATTCTGGAATGCGGGTCTTTCAGGGTGCCGGAGAGGGAGTCGTGAAAGCAGCTATTGTGGTGTTTGACGCTGGTCTCGATGTGATCCAATACCCCCAATACACGACAAATAATATTGTAGTGATCAGGATACGAACAAAAGCATGGGAGATTGTTCTAGTTTCCGTTTATTTTGAACCTGACCGGTCCCTCGCACTATACCTGCAGCAACTGACGGAAGTGGTAAACGGAATGAAACATAGAAAAATATTAATAGGAGGAGATGTAAACGCAGCTAACCAGTGGTGGGGAAGCGCGAGGACTAATTCCAGAGGAGAAGAGGTGATGGGAGTGGTGGGGGAAATGGGTTTGCACGTTTTGAACAGGGGTGAGGTTCCTACGTTTGACACGGTTAGGGGAGGGAAAAGATACTGCAGTCACGTTGATATAACTGCAACATCAATCGATCTGCTGCCTCTGGTGGAGAACTGGACTGTAGACGAAGGTCTCACGAGCTCCGATCACAACGCGATCACATTTGACCTGAGATTACGCAAATCCAGCGGTTTCAAAGTTGTACGGACTACAAGAGTGTTTAACACTAAAAAAGCAGACTGGAATACTTTCAATGACACACTCAATCAAATGAAAACCGAATACGGAGCAACACAGGCTAATATTGACAGGATAGAGCACCATCAAGACATAGATGTATTGGTGGATAGAACCCAGAAAGCCATATACGCTGCAAGTGAAGCATCCATCCCATTAAAGAAAACTAGCACTAGACTTACCATGGCGTGGTGGTCCGGGGAACTCGCGGAGATGAAGAGGGGCGTCGCTACCAGGAGGCGCAGGATTCGATCAGCTGCTCTCGTTCGCAGGTCGGCTGTAGTGAACGAATACCTGAAACATAAGGAAGCATACGAATTAGCAGTGGTGAGGGCTCAGACAGAGAGTTGGAAGAATTTTTGCCAGAAACAGGACAGGGAAGGAGTATGGGAAGGCATCTATAGGGTAATGGGTAGGACAAGGACTAGGGACGAGGATCTGCCTATGGAAAGGGATGGCAAGGTTCTGGACGAGGAGGAATCGGTAAGGTATCTGGCTGAAACTTTCTATCCTGCTGACTCGCAGCACAATGATACCCCATACCATGCCTTAATTAGAACCAAAGCCAGGAAAACTTGTGAGGAATCGGGAGTTTTTGACAGTGACCCACCATTCACTATGTGTGAAATGTGGAAGGCCATTAGAAGCTTTAATCCCAAGAAGGCTCCAGGAAATGATGGTTTTACTTCCGATATCTGCTTACAGGCGATCAAAAATGACCCTCAATTCTTCCTAACACTATATAATAAATGTTTGACTTGCCAGTATTTCCCTAAGGTGTGGAAGGAGGCGACGGTCATCATGCTACGAAAACCAGGCAAAGAGAAGTACACGCACCCCAAGTCTTATAGACCAATAGGACTACTGTCGATTCTAGGTAAAACATACGAAAAAATGATAATAGCCAGGCTAAGGTTTCATGTTTTGCCTAAAATCAGCAAACGACAGTACGGGTTTGTGCCACAAAAGAGTACTGAAGATGCCTTGTACTCCCTCGTGAACCATATCCGAGACAAGCTCAGTGCCAAGAGGCTAATAACAGTGGTCTCGCTGGATATAGAGGGAGCCTTCGACAACGCATGGTGGCCCGCAGTGAAAGTAAGGTTGGCTGAGGAGGCTTGTCCATCAAACCTACAGGGAGTGTTGGACAGTTACCTTGGGGAAAGACTGGTAAGGGTTAGGTTTTTAGGAATGGAACACGTGAGGAGCACAAGTAAGGGTTGTGTTCAGGGTTCCATCGGGGGCCCCCTGTTGTGGAATATTCTGCTTGACCCACTCCTCAAGGAGTTAGAGAAATGCGATTGTTTTGTACAGGCTTACGCTGACGACGTGGTTCTTGTCTTTGACGGGGCAACGGCCGCCGACATAGAGCGACGTGCGTCCGACGCCCTCATTTGTGTTCAGGACTGGGGCGCTAAAAACAAGCTGAACTTTGCTCCACATAAAACCAAAGCTATGGTCATAACTAACAAGCTCAAGTACGACATCCCACGTTTGACCATGGGGGGAGTCACCGTGCCAATGTTTAATCAAATTAAAATCCTAGGTCTTGTAATTGACAATAAGTTAACTTTCAATGAACATGTTTCAGGTGTCTGTCGGAAGGCCGCAAGCATTTACAAGCAGTTGGCGCGTGCGGCCAGGGTTGGATGGGGGCTGAATCCCGAAGTCATTAAAACCATTTACTTGGCGGCTGTGGAGCCCGTGGTCCTATATGCCGCGTCTGTTTGGGCGCCCGCGGCTACTAAGGTGGGAATTAGGAAACGGCTGGCTGCTCTGCAACGGATCTTTGCCCAGAAGATGTGCAGGGCCTATCGCACGGTTTCCCTCAACTCGGCCCTGGTCTTGTCTGGCTTGCTTCCCTTGGACCTTCGGGTTCGAGAGGCCTTCTTGCTCAGGGAGGCGAGGAGGGGGCAGCCGGTGCCTGGACTGCGTGGGCGCGAGGTGGAGCGGATGGTGTCTGCGATTGGGGCCCCGCATCCGGCTCTCGATGAGGACGTAACGGTCGGGACCATCGTGAGCCAAGAGGACGTCGAGAGGGTCAGTGGCTCATCGGTACAAATCTACACGGATGGTAGCAAGATAGATGGTAGGGTCGGTGCCGCCTTATCCGTTTGGAAAGGGGGTACAGAGACCAAGTACATCAAGCTGGGGTTACCATCCTTCTGCACGGTGTACCAGGCCGAGCTGCTGGCCATTTGCAGAGCGACGCAGGAGGTTACCAAGCGGGACATGGGCTCTGTCGTGGTTTTCAGCGACTCCATGGCGGCCCTCCAAACGGTGAGTAACACCGCTGCTCTGCATCCTTTGGCCGTTGAAGCGCGGGAAAATATGAGAATGTTGTCTCGCCAGGGCAAAGCTATGTCTTTGTTCTGGATTAGGGCCCACGCGGGGATGCAGGGTAACGAGAGGGCCGACCACTTAGCGAAGGAGGCGGCACTGAAATACAGGGGCCGTCCCCACTACGATTGCTGTCCGGTTTCATTCGTCAAAAGGTTGATCCGAGCGGAATCCCTGGACGAGTGGAACCGGAGGTACGAGGAGGGGGACACTGCTTCGGTGACCAAGATGTTCTTCCCTGTGGCTTCGGCTGCTCACAGGCATGTGGTGGCTTTGGGATGTTCCGCAGCGTTGACTCAACTCATGACGGGGCATGGCGGGTTCTCGGAATATCTACATCGTTTTAAGTGTAAGGAGAGCCCGTCCTGCATTTGTGACCCAGGACAACCGGAAACAGTCGCCCATTTGATCCTGGAATGCCCTGCATTTTTACGAGAGAGAACAGATATAGAAAGTATTATAGGCGAAAAGTTAGATAGAGATAAGATTAAAGAATTAGTAATAAGTAAAGAACGTATAAGCATTATAAAAATATGGTTAAGTATTGTAAATAGAGTAAAACAAAGAAATAGCAAGTAAGGAATGAAGAGGCGGTATTCTGTAGAAATACCGGAATCGTTCATTCAAAGGAAACGATGATACAATACATATAGGTGACATAGAAATAAGAACGTAATATATAAAAGTACTTTAATCGATATAATAAAGATGAAATTAATCATATAAAAAGAGCGTAGACAGGTACCCAATACACACAAGATAAGTATGAAAGAACATTGTATGAAAGAAAGAAAAAGTATGCAGCATGAAAGAGCAAGCAGAATAAACGCGCGAAAGCATGAAAGATACAAAAAGCAGATTAAGGGCTCCGATAATGTTGGAGGGAGAAGGAAAAAAAAAAAAAAAAAAAAAAAAAAAAAAAAAAATCCCTCGAGTATTCTGAACGTAATTATATTTCTGTAATTAAATTTTCACGAGGCATTTATATAACGTCTATTGTATAAGAAACCCTTCATTAATTATTAACATTCACTTCTAAATTACACTCTATATACATTTGACGACCTATTCCTTTAGAATACCTACACATCACGCTCTATACTATTTAGATGTTTGATAAGCTGGGATTACGTAATACATTTATAATGTTATCTTACCTTCTCTTTTTGATATCTTACACATTTGAATTTTTGCTAAAAGATTTTTCACGAGGGTCTCGATCACATTGCCGTACAGACTTTATATACATCTACACTCTTATCCTCTTAAGATATACCAAGAAGTAACATAGCATCATCAAAGCCTCTACACAATTACTGGAACCCCATCAATACTGTGTTTACTTAAGAACCATTAAGCAAAGGTACTCGAGCGCAAATGATACAATCCGTCTAAGTGGGTCTTATTGAATGTTACGTGTGTGGAGGGCCATCAAATTAATCCGAAGCTGCGAACAATGCAACGCGCGCTATTGTGAGACACCTGCCGTTTGCCAGCGCCGCCCAATGTTGAAACAAAGGCAGTACTTACAAAGAAAGTGGGGCGAGCCTCCAGCGCCTCCGTCAAAGCCTCCGGACAATGTTTGCACACGGCTCTTTGGAGTATAAATAACTGGAGATGTGGTTAGTGGGTTTTTGTTAGCTAGAGGAGATAGTGTTTTTTGTAACATAAACACAGACGATATAACCTCAGAAGTGTGGTGGTGATATTGGCCAGTTTGGCGCCTAAAACTGTATTAAATTTCGCGGCTTTAGTGCATCTATTTGAATATACTTTGTTTTCGAGGTCATTTTGAAATAATCTTACGATTTTGAGCCATTATTGTATATTGTCTGCAGTATATTGTATTGTATATAGGCAAATTATTTGGCTAATTCTAAACGTGGTATATAGTTGTACTTAACGTGATTGAGTAGTTTTTGGATCCTTCGTTTATGCCCAACTATGAACATGACTCGTGAATATATATTCGTATTTGTATCAAATTATACAAAAGTTGGTATGATATAATTAAATTACTCCAAACTAAACAGAAATTCGTAGTTCTACCAAATTTTAACGCAGTGTACTTATGTGAGGATTACTGTAATTAAATTTAACGGTATCAGTTTTGTGGTATTGTAATAACACACATGCAATTACAGTCACTTTCACAGATTTTATGAATAAAACATTCGTTGGTAATAACTCATGAAAAACTAATAAGGCAACGTTAATTTATGAAATAATTCGTGGGTATAATTCGTAGTAGAGAATTTCATGTTTTTAAATAGCAATGTAGGTACGATAAAAATAAGAAAGATTTGTTACTTTTTTATTTTTTATTCAATAATATATCTCTACTACACTAAGGAATTATGTGTCAATAAAATGTAGTAGGCGATGGGCTAGCAACCTTTCACCACGATTCCATACCAATGCCTATCTCAACACAAATAGCCTGTCAAAAGAAAAGTTTGTTTAAGAAAACTCTCTATCTCCAAAGTTCTGTAGATCCTCAAAACGATAGGACTTCAGTATGACATCGTCATGTACATCATGTATATACTAACATATTCCCCTCATCATTTGCCTTTCTAAAGTAACCTTGCCTAATGCGTAAACTTCATATCTGCGTACTCGATACAAGTTCAAACAGAAAGATCATTGTTACATTGTTTTAGCAACACGCGTCTTTTGTTGGCAACTCATTGTAAGTTTCATTGGAAGTCCCTTTCTCTTATCTGGGCCGGATAAAGCCTTCTATACACGCCATTGTGGGGTGAAAAACCTCAGCAAACACAATAGAGTGGATTCGGGATGATAAAAGCTATGGCTGCTAGGTCTAGCGTCCAGCTTTTGTTGGGTTCTGCTTGTTTGATTTTGGATCTCGTGCTTTTTCAATGGTTATGAAATTTTTGCTCCTCAGGCACTAAATTCTTAAGGCTGTATTGAAGTTTTTCCGAACGGATGTTCAAATATTGACAAAGAGGTTTTAGTGTGAAATCTAGCTTTGTTCAAATTGAAAGGAATTCTATGACAATCATTTTTTTGGTTATTACTATGTACATATTGTATTGATTTGATATTGGTAATGTATTTTTTATTAATCTTTATTCAATGTTATAGTCTAGTCGTTGATATAATGTATCAAGGAAAACATGTGTCCGAAAGATAATTTTGAACATCTATATGTATTAAATTCATCCAAAGCTGTACTCCTTACAGTTATATATAGATAGTATTAAGTACTTACATGTTAATGTAATTGCAAAATAGATCGCCTTCTCTTGTGAAAAAAGCTTACCTTTTAGTTTCTCTACCTGTCATGCCATGAAACCACTTACTCTCCTATTTCGGAGATGACACGCAATCCTCTGACTACTAACAAATTCTCAAGGGATAACGGTAATGGTTTCTATACTTAGCTGTAGCATATAGACCCATAGAATAAGTCTATTTATACCTCCTGATCATGCCTTACCCTATGCCGCGCCAGCCCGCCCTGTGCTGTGTTGCACAGAAACTTGAAGAAGATGTACTTGGTGTTTTCAAGTATAACTCCATGAGTATGCAATGGATTGATTACAATGTTATTAAGTGTTTTTAAATGCACATCTCTGTTTACAAGATGGTCATAATGCGACAAAGTAAACATTTATAGATTAAGACATACTATAACCTTCATTTATTAATCACCTGTGATATAATATATATATGATGACACTTGTGAATTCACTCAGAGCGCAGGAAAATGCACCATCCTCAGTCACCGTATTGAGAATAGTATAGGCGCACGGCATCAATCATTTAAAAATCTATTGACATGCTACTCCAGCCTCCAATATATTACATTTACCCCATATTTCTTTGTTATTTACAAAATATTTTGCATGTAAGTAATCAAATGCAAAATATTTTGCAAGTTACATCCAGTGTTTACTTTTCGAGCTATCCATGACCGAAAGCCAGATACAAAGGCCGAAACCCTGCACGAGAGCACTCCGAAATAAAAGCGTGTGCATCTAACTCCATCGATTAAGCACCCGCAAACTGAAAACCATAAATCATAAGCCCCACGAAGCGAGATGCGGCTGACCGAGCCCATAGATAAGGAATAAGGGTAGATATTGCTTGCAAAATATAAGCGGCTATAGCCCAGTGGGTAAGACCCCTGACTTCTTCTGAAAGGTCCTAGGTTCGAATCCCGGCTTTTCTTTCTTTTGAGTTTAAAATGTCGAGCTTATAAAATCTTTTCTTACTTTCATTATTCATCTTTATGAATGCTACGGTGAGGTAAAACATCGTGAGGAAACCTACCTGTTCCCCGATCAGGTAATAGTTAGTGCTTATAAATGGCGACATGACTTACCACCTGTCACATTGAGTACTGACTATCTGGTCAACACGTGGGTTTGAGGTGGCCATAGAATCACTACCTTTGCAATTGTGGAGATGGACACCTCAACCTCTGACTACCCAGCAAGGGTTAGTGGTAGTCAACGCGTTTGTCTTTTTGTCTTTATGAAAATTCATTGATAGGTAGCTAGCCTATAATCTAACAGAATCTTTTGCGTCAGATGACATGTCAGCAAATATTGTAACTAATCGATTTCTATTCACGTCATAGTCTGTCTGGGGATAAATTGGGTTTGAGACCTGTCTATTATTATCATTTTCGTTCGATAAATACTCCATTCATTGGTACTTTCTTAGAAGAAGATTTTTAAAAGGATATAATATGTAGATTAACAAGCATTGCTCTGGTTTTTTTACGATTAGGCGGATATTACGGATCCCTATTATTGGAAAATCACATTCAGTAAAGACGATAAAATTATGTATTGGTGTGTTTTTTTCTCTATCAATTATTATATCTTCACTTGTCCCTTTTATATCGTTAGTTTTAGTAGTCGAAGCATTTCTTTACAAATTGTATACTACATTCTTATTAAAAATTGCACCAACAACATTCTCGTTCAAAATTGTACTTCTATAACTGATACTTCTTTACTTGATACCCAAGTCTCAAACATATTTAATTTCCATATCTAATTACACCCCACTCTATGGCATCAATATATTGAAAAGTTAAAACAAGGTTGGCGTGTAAAAAGCGCAAATGGTCCGTGCTGGGCCTGATCGCGTTATGATTGTAAAATTGATTGATCGCAGTGCTGGCGGTCAGCCGTGCTGCGCCTGCCCCCGGCACAGATTAATTGCAGACAAACAAGCGGCCCTCTGTGTGTGCTCTGTGTTTTCCAGATGTGTAATCGGGTGCACTGGATTACATGTCCACGGCGAAGGTAATGATGTGGACGGAATAGAATGGTGTGTTGAGTTTTAAAATTCTTGTTTGTGTACGTAACATATGTTGTATACGTAAAAGGAATTTCTTTAGTGAACTCTCTCATTGGCTCATAAAAGGCTACCTTTACCAAGGATTCCGTGTCAAATGTCTAAACTCAAAGCAATCATAGTAAAATAACAAAATACACTTAAAAACTTACAGTAAACCTCATGCTGAAAAAACTCTTTATTGAGTTTTACTCTGTAAAAGCTCAAATTCCATGAATTAATCACTCTGATCTTGATTGTCAAGTAACGTTGACTCTAAAGTGCATGGGTCCGTAAATAGAATCTGAATTCTATTCATTAATCTTGTAGCTCTTATCGAAAGAAACGAGTAGTTCGAAACTGGTTTCGCTTGATAGAAAGAAGGCTCTATCTTCGGTTCTAAGGCTTCTGCGATAAGACTGTCGGAGGGACAGCAATCACTCAGAGTCCTGAGGTTGTTTGGTAAAAGGATATATAAATACAAGACTGTTTAATATTGAAACTGTATAAAATATTTTTAATAAAAGTATAGCTTGGATCTTAGTTTTTATTTGTTATTAAGTAAAAAGTTTAGATAGCATATGTCTATCAAGCGGATTTAGTACAGATAGAATAGTAGTTAATAAATCTAGAAGACTTACAAACTACGATTGAAAATTAGGTTTAATATTTACATTTAGATGGTATCGATATCAAATGTTCACAAATTTCTCTCTGTTATATCTAAACATGGGAAGTAAAGTTATATTAAGGATAGTTCAATGTTATAGTACATATAACATAATACTATAGGTACTAGGATACTATGTGTTTCATGATAAATGATTGTAAAGTTTAATTGTGGTGTAATGGCTGGAGATCCGTCTCAAGAAGATAGAAAAACAAGAAATTACCATATAATAACGTGATGACCATAAATGATATCGTGCATCGTCATTGATGATGTTTCGGATCAAAGTACATTTTGTAATAGCCAAAAATATTACTACACGCTCGCTAATCATAGAACTAGTTTGACCGTAAGTTTTCAGTTACAAAGCTTTTGCGAATACAAATACATCAGCTGACTGCGCACAATCTCAAAGTCAAAGAGCATCCAAGTGGCCGCCATTTTTATTTGAATGGCAGGTTTGATGGAAATCCTGTCAATGACGCCGCATCGATAAAGGACCGACGTGCATTTACATAAAGTTCCATTTCCCCTGCACGTTGTTGGATTCCTTTGGGCGGGATATTTGAATGCGGCCCGTGTAGCAGTGTAATTGATAAACAAAACAAGAACGAACGAATTTCAAAAGCTTTTCAGATTAGCCTCTGACCTCGATCGTCTCGACTTTTTCCTCTTTCCAACTAGGCTTCGGTATCGACTGGAGTTGCGAACCTACTTTTTGGAACCTCCTTTGCTGAGAGGAATATGCCTGAATAATTCCGTGTTTACTATGATTGTTACGACGCAATAAGATTGTTTTAATTTAAAGTTAAATAAAGGTAAATTCGACGTAGCTCAGTAATTCGACGTAGCTCAGTTGTTTAGAGCTTGACTCTGCATCAATGGGTACAGGGTTCCCATTCCGCTTGAAGATGTACCAATGGAAATAAAGTCTATCTACATTTTCGTAATAAAAATACATTTACGTAATGCATCGAATACTACGGTGAATGGCTTACTAGCTGTCACATTGAGTACTGACTATTTGATTAACACGTGGGTTTGAGGTGGCCATAGAATTACTACCTTTGCAAATGTGGATATGGAAACCTGACCCTCTGACTACCCCTCAATGGTTAATGGTCGTGAACGCGTTTGTCTACTTGTTTTTTTTAAATAAATAAATTATACATATAACTGCAAGGGACACTTGGGTCGTATATAGTTACGCAGATACTTGGAAATCTTTTATTCTCCAGATAGGCTTTTGCGTGTTTATATGTAGTATACATCAAACAACTTGTTACTTTCATCACGATTATATTAAATTAATGTATGTATATATAATATATTATAACAAGTATATTAATCTTACATTTATTCGCAACGTTTTAGATAGATATGGTAACCTATACCACAGACTGTCTGACAAGATATAACAACTATATATAAACAACACTAACATTATAACATAATATGTTATATTTATTATATTTATTTTCCAATTACCACAGCACCAACTAAGCTACAAATTAATTCCACCACATACGAAATGCGGATAAATCACATTATGTAAGGTTGGTAAGCAAAAAGTGTCCCAATGAGTCACGCTCTGTGGGGTTGGCACAGAGCCAAGGAAGGAACCCTGCACAATGATTTAAGGTTATGAATGTCCCCCTGGATTCACTCCTTACATCATCTGCAAGGAAACTTAATAAAGTCGTGTGTGGGAAAGTTGAGATGGCAAAATTTACATCCTTCGCGCTTAAATATGTCTTTTGCTTGGGGAAGATTTACGATGTGACTGAGTGGTTTTAGTTAGAGTAAAGCGATGGGCTAGCAATCTATCGATTTGCTCATTAAGAGTAAAAAGTCTTTTTAGGCAGTATATTAAGAACTATTATTTGTATTCCTTAACTTTAATCTTTATTGTTTATACAAAAGCCCAAACAAGCCGAAGTGTCTTCAATATCATGTTTAAACCAAATATTAAACTCATTTTTCACATATTTTCTGGCTCATATCTAACATACCTTTGAAATTTTGAAGATAGGCACTCAATCCTCTGACTACATGGCACAATTAAAACGAGAGTGTGTATAGCGTGAAGCTTATGTTTATATTTTATTAAACTCATTGTGTATGTACTCAAACATAAACAATAAACGTTTTTTTTGTATGACTTTACTTGAAGCGCAGTTAAGCTACACCTACACTGCAGGTGAGCGAACCGCAACCAAACCGCGACATTCGCAAAACGAATTGCCCCGAATTAATATTTCACAAGTCACATCATTATGTTGAATTGCCGCGTTTAATTAAATAAATAATTCATGAGACGAGTCATAATGGTAGCTCGTATATGCTGTCAGCTGTTTCTTTTCCTGTTGTAAAAGACAATTACAGGATTTGAGGTTATCAGGTATTAATTACTAAGGGAGTGAGAGAGAGCAATGGAAACCATTAACAAAAATGATTTATAGTGATGGGAATCATTATCAATATAGATTCCAAAATACACAACTGAATACACGTTATGTCCGTTTCCCTTAAGAGATTAATATTGATAAAACTCTTGTATCTTACCTATCCTAGGGGAGGCCTACGTCCAGCATTGGACTGATATAGGCAGATTGAATGATCTTATACTTCATTGACAGATTATTCGTTGAGTATACAATCCTAAAATTATATTCAGCAGTTATTCATACGTTTTTGCTTTAGTATATTGTCTATTCTTACATATACCTCACAACCAATATGACAAACCAAACAAATATCGTGGGATAAATATCTTTACTTCCAATGTACAGTCAACGTTAAAAGTGCAGTCCTAGTAACTTTTTAAATGTTTACGTTTATAGGAACAAAAGACGATATTTTACATTTCGATCGTATATTGTCTATTCTTACATATGTACGAGTATGTATCAATAACAACTCAACTGTGACAACGGTGTATATATGTAATCGAAACGTAGTGGTTTGTTAGGATTGATCTGTTGGGGATCCATAATTTCTGCCTCCCCAACTTTATAGAGATATGAATATGCGTTATGTAACTCCATATGTACAGTTATGTTACTATATAGAATAAAAACGTTTCCCATAATCTCTGTGTCCCCCACTTCTAACAGATATTAATATGCCTTATGTAACTCCATATATACAGTTGTACAACTACACAGAATAAAAACGTTTCCCTCACGATTCATGTGCAGTATAAGCATTAGCGTGACTAGCGTAACATATTACGGTCTATAAATATACTTTGTAAATACACCGCCTTATCGCTTAGTACGACCACAGAGTCACGGAAAAATTGAACCACCACTCAGTGCTTAAAGATGTATGTCAATAAAGTTTATTTATTGACGAAAATAGAATTAGATCTATAAATAATATGACGTTTTTCATTCGATTACATATCTTTTGATTGTTGGTCGATTAATCTATATTTTTTTAATATTGGCTCCCTTAGTAAGTTGTAGTAGTCTGTGAAGAATACTTGTCGAAGAATACGTGTGAATCTAGAGACTAAAGATGATTAAGATTAATAGTTCAATGTTATTAATATTCCCAAATGTAACCTTAGAAAGGGAGGAAGAATAATAGAGGTATATATACTCGTATGTATGTATATTGTATTTCCTTCAATCTTTGTAACTTAGATCACTTTACAAACCCAATGTAAGTTTATATGAATAGTTTTATTCCTTGGTGTATTTCAAATCCGTTCCATTTCCATTGAATTAGAAATAGGAGTGAACCTATTCTTTACGACTTAGAAAGCGATAGCTACGTTATTCCCCACATTTTTATTTATTTAAGTCGGAATCGAACGTGACTTTTCAGCGTTTGCTGTCGGAGGCTTTAACGATATGAGTTTTTACCACGGAACTCATTGTGGGAACCTCTGTGCTAAATAAACAAAACAAAGCTCTAGGCGTTACGGATTAGGGATGCGGGAAAATTGTATCGATGTTTAATCGTAAAGGGTGTTATGAATAATGTAATTATTTATTCTTATTGTGGTATTTACAAAAAGTCACAACATCATTTTAAGTGATGTTGGTGAAGGAAAATTTGTGAATAAACCTACCTATATATTATTTTATTAGTAATATTGAACATGTGGTATTAGTAATGGTTTTATCTTCTCTCACGTTTGATTTTTTAATCTGATGACACGTAAAGTTTTTGTTACTAAATCTTTCATATAGTAGACATTAAACTTATTATACATATTTTTAATGCCGCAGTGCAAAATTACTAATGCTAATGTAGTATTAAAGAGTATGTAATGCTGACAGCGCCAACAAATGGGAATAATGGTACTATTACACTACACACATGACCCGTCACGTGGCATACAACACACAGACGGAAACATTCGAGACAATGTGATTAAAGTTTCACTATAAAAACTGGTTCTAAATTATGAAAAACATCGATACAATAAAATATCGTAGAAACGGCAGAACATTACTAACTCGCAACTACAATGACTTATTATAATCAAGTTTGGCACGAATTCACATTGCGTTTTCGTTGCGGTTTTCGAAATGTTTTGTTGGAGGCAACAACTCCCATTTACGTGTGAAATACGAGTATAGTGTAACAATACCATAACTTCGGTGCAAAGTGCGAAGAAATTTCTACTTTTGCCATATTTATTGAAACTAGGTTAAGAGCGAGGTCGATTCGGAGGGGTAATCATAACGTATGTAGATCAGTCAAAATATTTTTTAACAATCAATAACATGATTACGTCGGAATTGAAGACATTATATAACAAATCCATTTTACTCTTACATATATAATCATGCAACTTTATATCCCTTTAAAAGCGGATTGAATCTTTGACTAGCTTTGTGAACTGTAGCATAACTAAGTGTAATATACTCGTAAATATACCATTTGAATAGCGGTGTCATTGTCATAGCCCAAAGCCAACTTACCAAAAGCATCCTATCAACTCTTAATCGCATCTTACGTTATGGCTACACGAATAACAGCTGTTTACATCCTATACTAGTCCCAAAACAACACAGTTTGAATACCAACACGTATAATCAACGAAATGAACCCTGTTTAAGTGATTGGTAAAGTGAATAGATAAATCTCCGTTGCCCATTACGTTTGCATGTTCACACGCCACATCGGAACATTATACAATTGAACGATGCACGGTGCAAATAAAGTTGAGCTGTATATGTTGTATATATGTAACCTATTTTTATGTAACGTGGTCACTAGGCGCAAGTGTGACCATTTTGGTGAGAGAGCTAAGAAGTCGTATATGTGTTTGACTACCCCTACAGCGGTAGTAAAGTGTATGAAACTAAATACACTTTACTACCAACGTTCTTATATAAAACATTAACCAGTTTCTGAACATATACATATGTATAAGCTTTTTGAAAATAATACAAAATTTTAATATAGGTTTCATTCATATCATATCAGACGGACGTACCTTATATCCGACTGAGGGACTAACAAATACGCACATATAGAAGTTTCATATTTATTATACTATTATTATATGTAACATAAAAAGAAACCTAGTTAAACATACAATGTAGCGCGCACTTAAAGAAACCGCACTGACCGCAGCATTGTTACAAGAGCGCGTGCACACAAAACTGAAATTTACAACCCTATTCTTAAAGTTCACTGTAACTCGACCATAAATCACTCATACCTTTCAAAGCGTTCCCCTACTATGTACAAACAACTCGACTGGTCCACTTCACGGAACGGTTATTAAGTTGAAAATAGCCTGGGACGTCAATACAATGCTAACTAGCTGCCTTTGTTCTCGGCATTACGTCGACTAGATACTAAGGATCAGTGGAATTGATTTATTTCATATTAATGCAATAACAGCCCCGATTTTTAAGGCAAACGTGTCCAAAGAGATATGTTTCCGATGGATTTACTGACGTGAATATACAAATATGTTTCCCTAAACAAGGGTAGGCAATGATGCCAGATTCCCAGTTTTTACAATCTTGACTAACCACATTCGCTTTACTGACATCGATACACATACTACACGGCAGTTGTAAGTACTTCTAACTTCTACTTGCTATTCAAAAGGTAAAAAAATGGATAAGTTAGTCTAGTCTGGAAGAGGATGTCGAGAATAGAATAAGACTTTTACTTCTAGGGTGTAGAGATCAAATAGCATCGATGATTTGGAAATGTTATGCTGATGCATGCTAGCAGATGATGATGCTATCGGTGTAACTTGGGATTACGACGACATGTGCCGTTTATTACTAAATTGTATTGATTTGTGATTTAATTATTTTAACCAGTTTTAAGTTTGTAAATATTATTACTTTAAGTTTGTTTCTTAAATAAATAAAAGTTTATACAATCTATATTTTATATTTTTCTACGTCCTATAAGAGTAAAATAGAACAGCTGCACCGCATTACCGATAGTTTATTAGTTGCGGTCAGACTGCATCCGTCTCTTAAGCGGATGCGGTGGAGCCACGTGCTGCGAGCCTCAACCGCACACTCTTTCTATTTATCTGGAGAAAGAGAAAATGGAGTAGTTACGTAATTATGTGATTTACGAGTAGTGATAGTGTTGCGATGGATACTTTTAAACAACGCTCGTAGCTGTGTTGGTACACAGGTGTTCGGTAGATCACCGGGGATTGTATAAAAAAATTCGACGTAGCTGTTGTATGGGGCTTGGCTCTGTATCAGTGGGTACAGGGTTCAAATCCCACTTGAGCATTTACCAATGGAAATGAATTTCTATGTACATTTTCGTAATAAAAACACATTTACGAAATGCATTGATTTATACGATGAGGGAAAACATCGTGAGGAAACCTACTTGTTCCCCGAACAGGTAATAGTTAGTGCTTGTAAAAGGCGACATGGCTGACCACCTGTCACATTGAGTATTGACTATCTGGTTGACACGTGGGTTCGAGGTGTCCATAGAGTTACTACCTTCGTAATTGCGGAGATGGAAACCTGAACCTCTGACTACCCCGCAAGGGTTAATGGTCGTGAATGCGTTTGTTTTTTTGTTTATATTTTAATATATGTTAGTATCTGAGAACAGAAAAAAGTACCTTCATATCATGTGCTCATATCATGTTAATAAAGGTGTTCCTCCACCCCTATTAATACAGTATTACATTTCCGTAACGTAGCAATCATAATAATAATTATGTTTGTTTGTTCCAGGTACGTGAATAGGAAGAGATAAGGGCCCTATGCAAACACATGCGAGATTGAGACACGGGAGGGTATTTGGAAACACAACATCTGATTGCATGCCTATTTAATGAGCAGAACTGGGCCGGGGATCCTATATATTGTAAATATCTGTCTTAGTACTAGAGTGTCGTAATAGGTGGATAATACTACGAGTTTTGCGAACAGTATTAATTAATATGATTTCATAAATTTTGTAATTTATATGATTTAATATATAACAGTTTGTTGAATGTGATATGAGTCTCTTTACGAACAGGTAAAATAGTTAGTGCTTGTAAATAGTAACATGGTTTACTACCTGTCACATTGAGTACTGATTATCTGGTCAACACGTCGCTTCGAGGTGGCCATAGAATTACTACTTTCGCAATTTCGGAGATGGACACTTGAAACTCTGACTACCCCGTAAGGGTTAATGGTCGTGAAAAACGTTTGTTTGTCTCTGAGTCTCTTTGGAACTTTTTGTTCATTGAAATTATTTTTGGAGTATTCATTTGAATTAAACCTTTCTAAATTAAACATGAAATAATATTCGGATAGTCGTATCAATTATTTACAAAATAACTTTACTCAGTTAATTTCAGTACTGGTCTTAACACCTATTTTTAGAACTATAAAGGTCTCTACAGACAATGAGACAACAGCCATTGACTTGTCTCAGTGTTGGACATATTGAATTCAAATCGTAGACATTGCACCGTATCTGGGTCACCGCTCCTGCATTTTCCATTCTGTCACAGCACAACAATAAGGCGTTTAGTTAAGTGCCAGAGTGTTACATAAAATGCGGACCCGACTGTCTATAGTGGCACTAAGTGCTGTGTCCTGGCCCTCGCCTCACGGTGAGTCAATCCAATAAAAAAAGAGCGAAATGTCAAACTGAAAGATGCACTTTCGCTAAGGGAGTTGTAACGAAATGAGGTTGGTGAAAAAAGGTTTTTTGCAGAATGTATATTTAAAAATATTTCGACTCGTAAATAGTATGAAGTAATAAGCTACCTTTCTTCTCAAAGGATTGATTAATTAATATATGGGCTGCGATGGTTCCAATTTCTTGTACCAATTTAAAATTTTATTTTCGGCACTATAATTGATTTAACCGTTAAACATAGCAAACAATATTTACGTTTAATATTCTTTATTTTATATGACCGAATGAGTTAGCTATATGCTTCAAATTGTAACTTATATTTTTAAATTTGCGCAAGTGATGTGCAATAATTATTTATGTAAATACAATTTTATATATACGTGCAATTATATCCCCCTAATAAATTCAGCTAAAAGATATCACATTTAAAATTCTAAGGACGGCTAATCGTGTTGCAGATAAGCATAAATCGCTTCTTAAAACTCACAAATGAGCAGACATCTTGCTAATTAAAGCCATAAAATAAATCGTCCCTCACAAAGAAATCCAGACATTCTTCCCAAGAATCGCCCTAATACTTCCAATATTTTAAAACAAAAAGGTCACTTAGAATACATTATCCTCTTTGTCACCTGTCACTGTCCCACAATGCGGATTTCGCTTAAGTGCGAGAGTGAGGTCACGAGAAAGGACTAGAATGGAGGTTAATGTGGAGGTGCTCAGCGCGGGCATAATGGCTATCAGCTTTTGCCTTTCGAGCGGAATGGCGATTGAAAATGGCGACACTTGCTCGTGAATAAATAAATATGCGTCCCCGGATTAAGAATACGATGTAAACAACTAACCCTCTTTCGAGTAAAACAGGATTTAAAATTATTAATGCCAGAATATGGGTTGTAATGTAATTATGTACCCTTAATACGTACAAATAATAATCCCCTATGGTTTACATCAAAGTTATTTTAATATATTTATGATATATTTATTAAAACCGTTGGGTTAATATAGCGAGAGGAATTGCCAAATAGATGTTGTATAAGGGTGTGTAGCTTATCCTTCTAGAAATATCTATGCACGTTTCCTGCTGTTTTCATACTAACATAAGGTAGTTTCTTGTATATAAAGGTTACTTTTTGTCTAAAGCAGTAAAAGGCTTAGAAAACTCTTTCAAAGGATTAGGCTCCAGTCATCTTTTACCAAGGGCTTAGGGCCATCAATGTAATATGATGAGCCCAGGGAAAGAGTCGAGTGACCGCGTAGGTTCCATATCAATTTGTCTGAGCCCTTTTACATCTACCTAGAATGTTTGGTCAAAGAAAAATGGGTGTGTAAATGGAGCATACGGATCGTTTTTGTCAAGCGATTGAAAACGTGTTTTTCCTGATGTGAAAACGAAATTGTTTTTCTTAGATTAATAACGGATAATGAAGTGCAATAATGAATACATACAATTAATTGGTTATGTTAAGTCTAACGACAGTCTATGTGTCATTATGACATCGTATCGTTACAAGGAGAAACCAGAACTGACTTTAGCGTAGGGTGCTGACTACCTGATAAAAATAGTACTGCATGTTACACACGACCTACAGTCCGAATTTTCGAAGTAGAGCATGCAACTACAAGCTTAAACCTTTTCTTAATATTTCGCAAGACCGCCGTTTTTATTCCCATTCTTTATTTGACTAAAGTTTTTCTTTTGATTTGATTGTTCCGAATTAGATGAGACAGAGTATTATCTTAATATTGTGTATAGTCGTATTTTATTAGGTTACTTCTTTGTGACTAGTTGTAGCTATCGTCATATGCATACGTAATACTTTTTTTATCTGTAAGTTTTATACAGGGTGAAATTTTCATCACTGGCAAAACTTCAAGGGTAGATTATATGATTAAAATTATGCGGCCTGGCGTAATTACTTTAGTATCCTCGAGTACAAAAATATGGAGAAAAGCCTCCTCAAAGTTTGGGAGCCAATTCAGAATACATGGACTCCCTACATTATTCCATTCATAAGTTCTCATCCAATTAAACATCTTTCAACACCCAAAACAAAAAACTATCAACAACAAAACTAACAACTATCATCAACAAAATATCCAAGTAAAAATCTAAATTTTTTACTAAACTCTATTTCTGTTGTACCCAATGCCGTTCAAGGGTTTGAAGAAAAGTCGTCATTAATCATCATTACGGCTTACCTGCTGTTTAATACACAAAAACATAAAAGTTTGTTGAACATTACATGCCACCAATGAAAATTATCAAAACTCATTGATTCCATCACACATACATTGTACATGATGCTAAAAACAATTCCATTTCGATAGTTCTTCGATCTTTGTTCATTTTAATCCATTTCGATAGTTATTATAACTAATAACAAATAATTTCATAACTTTTTATCGTTTTATCATTCGTTCGTTGAAATTTTTGACAGATACATAAACAATTGAACATAGAGATATTTTTTTACTTTTTAATTTAATGGCCTGGTTACATGTCTTAAAAAGTACATGATATTATTAGTGATAAAATAAAACATAAGTAAAATAAACAATTTTATTATTCTTGATTTTCATTGTTTATTCTTCATCTCATGTATATTTATTGATTTTCTCATACAAAATATTTAAATATTAATGCTCGTAGTAAGTCGAAAGTATGAAATGTAATACACTTCAGCCTGGCTGTATGACGCGAACTTTACTTTTTCTTTACTTTATCTGTGGCTAATTTATTTATTTGACTATGTTTGTCGTCATTTTAACAATGCTATGGAAAAACATCATTTTGTCTTGTCCGTCTGTTTGTTTCTTAAGATTTGGCTGTATGGCTTATGCACTTTGTGTGTAAATAAAAAAAACACAATGCTATGGCGGTTAAAAGTATTTTTATTTGTTTGTTGTCTGAATTTATAATTTTATGTTAAATTGCTATTTCATAGTACAATAATCGTGGATGATGTTTATTAATGATGTGAAAGTAAAACATGGTTTAGTTATGTGAATGAAAATACATACTTTAGTGGAAATGAAATTAATTATTGAAGTGGTTTCGAGGTTATAATTGTCGAGAATTAAAACATAGAAAATTTAATGGAATCAAATGTTTTAAAGAAGTTATCAAAGCGTAAACTAAAGGGAGATTAATTAGTAACCAGCATTGAATAATCACGCGATTAAATTAAGTACAATCCATAACCGGCTAATGGTCATGTAGTGTTATTGTGTGCAGTGATGATTATTTGGATGAAATAAAAGAATAGTGCGTAACATTGTCATAATTAATGTTGAAAGGAAACCACTTGAATATTTTCTATTGGCATCCTAACCTGTGAAAACTCTGTCTCAATGATGAAAAAAGTTTCATTCAAGATGCTATCCTGGTCCATAAACACCAGATTACCATAGATAATTACATAGAATGTAAACTTACAATTTATGAATGAACATGACGTTGGTAAGTAGTACGTAGATAGGGTACCCATATGTTATTGAAAAATTAAAATGCAAATTAAAAAAATTGTCCAAAATTTCCAAAAATTTCCTACCCTTTTTATTATGAAAATGGGTTCTACAGGTGCTACTGATAGCCAGGTTAAAATTTTGCCAGTGATGAATCTGTCACCCTGTATATACTGATATCCATATCTTCTGCATCTGCATGCATTTATACCCTGTTTACTAAATATAACCCATTTTATTTACAATTTACTTTACCAAGCAACACCTCTCTTTTAACGTCACGCGTAAAAACAACACCCGCTAAGCACTAACATAAACAACAGCCAGAACACCTTTCAAAAGCCCTTAAAAAAGCTCAAGTTAAAAATACAGCAGTACAAAAATAAATGCGCCGACAAATGAGTGACGTAATGCACCGGTCGGAGAGCGCGTCATCCGACACGGTCGGGTCGTGAGTGATTTATTGGCCCGACCTCAGACCTCAGACCTCAGACCAAGTAATTGCACAGTACCTCGCACCTGAACTATCCAATATTCAGTTTCACGACACATATTCTGCTCCTGTGTCCCGCATTCTAATTAGAAACGGCCACTGTATGTGCGTCCCCACTGAGTTGCTTCGGACATGCCCTCATCTATGCTGACATCTGACTTATAGTATCTGTAGATCTTTTGTTAACGGTTGCTAAGGTGGAGTTCAGTTGACTAAATAGTCTGTTAAATATGTTTAAGTAGATTAACGACGACTTAATTAATTTATATTAGATTAATTCGACGTAGCTCAGTTGTTTGGGGCTTGGCTCTGTATCAGTGGGTACAATGGAAATGAAGTTTAATGAATTTCTATGTACATTTTCGTAATAAAATCACATTTACGAAAGTGAGGGAAAACATCGTGAGGTAATCTACCTGTTCGTCGAACAGGTAATAGTTAGTGCTTGTAAATGGCGACATGGCTTACCACCTGTCACATTGAGTACTGACTATCTGGTCAACACGTGAGTTCGAGTGGCCATAGAATTACTACCTTTGCAATTTGGGAGATGGAAATCCGAACCTCTGACTACTCTACAAGAGTTAATGGTTGCGGACACGTTTGTTAGTTTCGTTTTTGTCTGATGAAGGACACCGATAGACAAAATAATGGAGACAGGGAACATGACATGGGAACAGGGAACAGTGTATGTGTATTTTTTTGTATCTATCTAGTGTAATGATAAATAGGTAATAAATAAAGTTAATAATAATCTTACAATCAAACGATAAATAAAAATAATCATCATGACAGTAGAGTTTATATGCCCTAAAGAATTACGCGGGAATACGCTTAAATTGACGTAAAAATGAAAGGTACCCACTCACGTTTAAAGTGTCTTTCACATACACGCCGATATTCGCTGTCACAAAAGTGCCGTTTTCAAAGTCAAGCAGTAAAATCATATCACAGAAACCAATGAAAAAGGGTTTCAGACAAATTGATTTGCGTTTAGTCGAAGGCCCTCGGCGAACGCTCGTATAGATAACCTCGTGTTTTACTCCGAATTCTGCGTATATCAAGGGTAGATTTGGAAATATTGAAATGTCTTTTGAGATGTAGGCAGTCCTTTGTGGCTTCCGTATATTGATTCTCATTTAATGAGAAAGGTTCTTTGCATCCGAGTAGGACAATGATTTCTATCCCAAATATTACGCTGTCATTACTTTTATATTAAGTGAACTAAGATTAGATAACTAGTTATTTTGGTATATAGTCATAGTGAAAACATATGCAATTAAATAACCATAAATTAATCTAAATAATCACACTGTACCGTCTCTTAATGTATTTCAATTCAATCAAAAATTTTTGTCTTTCACTAGCTGCAAAGATTAGTTTTCCCCATGTTGATGTTAAGGTAATGTTGCCAGTCACATATACGAAAGAATGGAATCTATATAATAGAAAGAAAGATCTATTTCGATGTATAAGAAGATATAATCTATGTCTTAGACTTAGTCCAAATATAATTGTCGTCCTATCCATTTTTGTACATGACCTCCTAGCTCCTAGGGTCAGGGCGGCTCCCTAATGAAAAAAGTGACCCCTCAAAGCTTCCCGGGCCCAATTAAAAGCGAAGTCGTTATAGCTTCTCATTTGCATAAAGGAACAAATTTGTTAATTATTTGTAGCAACCTCCCGGGGGAGCCGTTAAATCAAATTATGTGATGTCGTGACGGAAACGATATGGGAGATTGTTTATCTTGGGACGTATTATGGGGTTGACTGATTTGATTTTACATCGGTTTTCATGTAACGCTTGTTGAACATGGGTGTTGTTGTGTGTAATAGGAGAATTTGTGACTTTGTTTTATTCTTTACTTTTTTTATCGTATATCTAATGAAATTCAGAGTTAATCATGTTTCAGACACTGGTTGTCTCTTAAAACTATAGCTTTACTGTGGTTTCAAAAGTCATAGAGATAATTGCTATCGTATATCCACAATATAAATGTTGACGCTATAATAGATAACAGTCTTGAAAATATTGGTGACAGGTCCTAGCCCATCACCTTATGCCATAGGTCAGTTGACCCGCTAACCTGAGGTATAATTGTAGTTCCGTGGTTTTGAAATTAAACCTCCTTTCTTATCACACAAAAGGCCTATATATTTACCACAAAAAAGTGGAAAAATATCGTGATACACCGCCGTTACAATGTTAACCAAATGCTCATTATTTGAAATAATTCAAATATTTTCATGAATGGCAACCCCGGTAAATACTATAATGGGAATTGTTCCTGGCAACCTTTGTTTGTAAGTGCAATAAAATTTTAATTGCGCCAAGTTAAGGAAGTGAAACGACAAACAATTGAACGGGAACACGCGAATTATTTGTTGTAAAGGTGGATTTATTAATTAGACACTAATTACAAAAGCGGCTGAAAACGGGGTTGGTTGACAAAGACTTTGAAACAAAACGTTCCAGGGTCAATCCCTAACTGGAGAATGTAGCAATTAATATTTTTTTCCTTTTTTGTATGGTTTTTTTCTATATGCGAAAAATATATCTTTGTTAATAAGCATAGGCAGTAGTCATCTGAGCATGATGGCATTGAAGACCACATGTCACGTTTATATATTCATGCCTTATTTTCTCTGGTTCTGTTTACCCGGAACTTGATTAAATACTTATTAACGATGAGGGAAAACAAAACAGCAAGGGAAAACATCGCGATGACATAGCCAGTGCCTATATACGGCGATACGGTCCTCTACCTATCACGTTAGGTGCTGTCTATCTAGAGAAACGCGGGCTTCGACTGACCCATACTTAACATGCCTTCAACATTTCGGAGATGGACACTCAAGCTTCTGGGTATACACAAGTTATGAAGGAAAAGAAAAAACATTTGTTCACTGCTTATATATATTTTAACATAACACTATTTATACACACGCCAATGATTCGGTTGAAGCGCATGTTGTTATTATTATTTGTATAATTTATGATTACTTTTACCTTATTACTTTAATTTTCATGCCTCATTTACAAAACTTAGACCCACCCTGTTCCTGATTTCTTGAATCGTGCAGGGGACTATTTCCATGCGATGTCGTCCATAAATTTTTGTTTTCGCTCCTTTTGAAAGCGGGAAAGCTCTTATGGTGCTTTCACACGAACACCCTCCCGTGATTGCACGGTGGCTCAACACGCGAATATCCTAGTTCACACTTTTAAAAATAACACACATGACACGACATTTTTTGTCGTAGTAAAAAAGTAGTAATGTCATTGAGTACACGCGTTGATTATTGTATTTTAAACTCTAAGTTCGTCACAATGCATGGTCACTTTTAATCGTATGCGTGTAGAATTTTAGAACTAAAGAAAAATATGTATCTACCATTTAAGTAAAATTTAGGAGTGTTAGCGATGGCTTTTCCACATAGTCGAAAATATCTACGTAAGCTTTAGAGTTTTGAATCTACCTAGAAGATAGTACCGGCTTTTTTATACCAATTCTGCAGAGCATTAAATTATACCCAATAAAGTTTATAATATTACAGACCAATATAAAAACAGATAATCAACGCTCAACCTCTGACAACCTGCAAAAGATTTACAGTTGTAATGCATATAAGCATTCAGTATGTTCAATATTAATAAAGTTGAAAAAGCAGTAACTACACTCTCTTACTTTGAAGTGAGTAAAAATTGCCCATCGCGTGTGTGCGTAGCTTTAATGAGCTGTGAGTGAAATGAGCGAATGGGCGTGCCGATGATTCAGTTTAAGCAGCACTAGAGTACCCGCCACATAAGGTGGCAGTAGCCAAACTTGGAACTAAATTTGACGTTTCCGCCATTGCGTGTTATTTTGTATGAAAGGTAAATTTAGTATTACCAGCGTTGTGTTTTTTGCCCACTCTTTGTAATTTTTATGTTTGTTAAGGGTGATTATAATAAATTGATTTCTGGAGTTTCTTGTTAGTTCTTCTCCAAGGGTCTCCGCTGAACTTCTTCTTCTCAATCGTTACGCTCTTATCAGAGCGGTCGTGGTCTTCATGACGTGGCATCTAGAGCAGCCGAAATGGTTGGTGAACTAACCTCGGTAAAAATATGTAAAGACAATGCTCAGTGCCATGTTTGAAATAGTTTTTTTACATACATACATACACATCACGCCTGATTCCCTGTAGAGGGGTAGGCAGAGATCACGGATCCCCATTTGTCCCGATCCTGACAGACCACTTTCGCTTCATTGACATTCATACATTCTCTAATACACTCTCGGCGGTTATAGGTACTCCTAACGTCACCTTTTTTCAATATAGCGTCTATCTGACTGTTACATATATGTCTTATTAGGCCGGCCCCTACGTAACCGCCCTTCCACTTCACTCATATATATTCCTTTTGTCAATATATAGTTTTTTTAATTTGTACTTAGATCATAAAATAACTTTCAAAGAGAGCTTATGGATAGGGCCTATTTTGAATAAAAATATTTTGACTTTTGACTTTGGTATATTAATTTGTTTTATTTGAGTTTATAGCTCTGCAACCAAAGATCGTTACAAATGAAACCTCAATATAATGTATCGAGCCGTATGGCACAGTGAGTGCTAGTTTTGGCGTGTTTACTGGCAACACTGGATTACGCGACTGTGGCGACGCCTCCAACTGCCACCTTATGTGGCGGGTACTCTACGTATTATTTAAGGGACGGTTGTACGTTGCGTTACAAATTGTGGAACACAGGCGTTTTAAATTTAAAGTATTGGATAGAACAAAATTGAACTAAAATATTTCGTTGTATTTGGCGTCTTGGTGGACAAATATTTATTATAAAAATTTAAAAAGGTGTTGGTAATGGTTAATCGACAATGCACAATTACATAGGAAAATAACTAGTCTCTTAGTATTTTCTTACGATATATAGAGATATTAATTATACTAGCTATTATCATTCTTGTCTCTATAAATGCTATTGAAATTCCATACGATATTTTTAGAAAGATTAGCTTTTTAGAAATATTTTCATTATATATTATTGTTTAATATGTATGTACGTAGATCATGCAAGCGCGCCTTAACTTGAAAAAGTTTGTTGATTGTGAAATAATGTTGAGCAGATGCGTCGTGTTTTGTTTTATATTTAGAAGTGCACGTGCTTCTTAGTAAATATACGGTAAGTATTTTTCACGCCTTTTTTGGTCTATGCTTATATTTGTTTAGTTTACCCTCTTAAACCATGTGCCTACCTACTAAATACTTTTTTACTGCATTTTTATAGCTAGTTTGTTAAAAACCGTTGAAGAATATTATGCAGAAGATGCCTTCTAAGCATATACTTGCTCTTATCTTATAAGAAATATACAAACCTTTATAATAATAAGGCATCATGAATATTTATAAATTGAATATTTATGTCTATTATCTAGAATAGAATATAAAAAATAGTCATGTCTATTGGACGCAAAAGAGTCATAACGTGTAAATAAATTTTGGACAAAATTTGTTTTTACATTTACTCCGAAATCGGTGTGAGCTTTGGAACTCAATTGAAATAGCTCTTCTATTTACCTACTACATTTTAATTAAATGAAGCTTCGAGCTAAAAGTTTTGAAAGCACATAATATGCATGCGCTATCTAGGACCATTTTAATTTTAAACTAAATTTGAATATGGAATCAAATTAATGACAATATTAATCTATTTTATTAGATAGGCAATAATTAGTGTTCTTGACAAATACATAGAATATAACATACATAGAAACTAGGTCCATTATTTCGGAGATAGACACACAAAACTTTAAAAGTCAGTGCTTGTAAATGGCGTCACGGCTTACCACCTGTCACATTGAGTACTGACTATCTTGTCAACACGTATGTTCGAGCTGGTCCACAGAATTACTATCACAATTGCGTAAATTGAAATCTGAACTTTTGACTGTCCCGCAACGGTTAATAGACGTGAATGCGTTTGTCTTTTGCATGAAACTACACCTATTATAACTATTCTCAAAAATGACAGCTTTATCTCTATTTTAAACTCAACGTTTAAAATCATTTAGACGCCAGCAAAATACACTTTCCAGCGTTTAGACAAAGCTAGACTTCAGCAGACCTAGTGCATATTTACTCTTCGCTTAATGAGTCCGAATACAAATAGTTTCCACGTATAGGAGCCGAGTGAATATCATAATGGGCGCGCGAGTGTGCGGTGTTTCTAAAGGTTCAAATGTGAAGCTCTCCTTCAATAAGAGACCTGAATTCCTAGATAAATGGATACGTTTTCTGTGCTTTTCCAAATTAAATACTGTACGTGTAATGTGCATTTTAAATTTTGGGTATATGTAGTGTAATTTATATATTCGAAAATCATTTTAAAACGGTCTTAGATCATATAACCAAATTTAAACGTGATTCTTAGATTATGTTTAATTTTGACTTCGCTTATATTATATAGTATAAGTAATAGACAAAATCTTTATATGTTGATGGACTCAGCGTCTATCACTATACGTATTATCTAGCCAAATACTGAAGTCTATATAGTGGTCATTCAAGATTCTACAAAAACAGCTAACACACTTCAGCATATTAACACTCTCCACTAATGCGTTCTGTTGAACAACTCGCATGTTTCCTCACATATATCCGTCATTAGGGCCTAATAATAATCAGTATCTCTAACACAGATTCCTGTGTTGTCGACAAATTAACTAACAACGTTTTTATGTCGACGCGTCTGTTTTTTCTCGCTGAGATGCGGTTGCCATGGAGATAAAAATAACAGGGCCACTTAGCGAGCACTCCACAGTTTACTGTTTGTAATAAGCTTATTAATGTGTCTGTTTGTTGTTTCATTATGTCTGCGCATTTGAATAGAGTTCACGACCGTTATTCAAGGCAGGGTAGTTAAAGGTTCACGTGTCTAATTATTTTATTAGCCGGAGTAGTAAAAGTAGAAATATTTTGTATTTTATACTTATATATAGTCAGATAGATGCCATATTGAAAAAGGGTGACGTTATAACCTATAACTGCCGAGTGGGTATGAGTGTCAAAGAAGCGAAAGTGGTCTGTCAGGATCCGGAAAAATAGGAATTCATGATCTATGCCTACCCCTCTACAGTGAACCAGGCGGGATGTGTATGAATATACTCACGTCCATCAATTCCATTCAGAGTGGTAGTAAAACATCCTGATCACCTAAAGCATGTACAATAATTCATATGAAATATACATATGATACGAATAATGTTCCCACATATTTGTTCGGGTAGATGAAAATCCCTTGGAAGTTTACTCGAAATATTAATTCTTGTTAAATGAAACCGTGTTAGTTCTAAGAATTTTGAATTAGATATTGTAGTATGAACCTTTTTGTAGGAATGGAATTATTTGAAATTAAATCTCAAAGCTTTGTTACTGACTGACAATGAATACGTTCATTATACTCACGTCTTTTTACCCCTTTAGGGTGGATAGAATCTCAAAGACAAACCTTCTCGGTTAATGAAAAAGTTTTTTTGTCCCAGCTCAATATCCAATACATTCTATCTCCATTTTAATTCGTTCTTCTAATACCCTCATAATTTCTTTATAACCTTTATAAAGTTAGTATTCAACTTGACAGGCGACTAGCTTATCACCATTCATTATCAAACTATTTAGAAGCTGTCCTATAAGACAAACGCTATAATGACTATTAACCCTTGTAGTATAGTCAGGGATTCAGGTGGCCATCTTCGCAAATGCTATTGCTCTTCATTCATAGTTTTTTCTTATATCACCTAATCATGAGTTTTTTTTATTTAGATTTCGTTTTAACACAAACCTTCCCACTAAGTCCCACAAAAGATGTCATGCACAAGCATAAATTGTTGTCAAACGTACGCTTTATGTGGGCAATAAAACATCGAGAAGCCAATAAGTTGCCTGTCGTCTCGGATGGCTTATCGGATATTTGATAGGGAATAGACTGTTGTGGCTGCGATCCATTTTACTATCAGATTCGTGGCTCCGATACGGGCTGAAGCGTAATACGTTATTATTGACTGTGTTTGTTTCGACAAGGGAGAACTTGGGAACGTATTGTACAAAAACATACCAATTTATAAGAATTAGGTTAATACTAGACCCAATTAAGTAGGTATATTCGTTATTGTTCTCATATAAATGTTAAAAAAACGAAACATTAAGGTAATTCTATTATTACTTTGATACTGGACCCTAGGTTGATTCATTAACGTTGTCATAGGGAAAGTAAATTATATTTTTGTATGGTAATGGTGGTATTATACAAATCTCAATAAACACATCAAAATGATGCAATCTTATAACCTCTTTTATTTGTGCGAATGTGCATAATTGAAGTACATTTCTGTATTTCTTGCAATTCATTTAATTATTAACTAAAAAGCGTTCACGCTGAACTTGTTTTCTATGAATTCACTGCAAAACAAGGTTCAGAAGCCCGCCTAACAATATTCCCTTCAATATTCCATTAAACAAGCATATTCTGAGGCAAATTTATTAAAATGAAAAGCGCGTTTTAATTATGTTTATCCCGGCGGGAGCGTGGTGAAACGGGCAAAGAGCAGGTGCGAATTATGCAGCGGGGGCCAGTTGCACCGTCGTAGCGTTTTTTAAACTCTGGTTTACCGTAATGAGCGGCTGTGGCCGTCGGCAGTCTGCTGATTACATTATCAGGCTAATTTGCAAAAGCTTCTATTACGCCCTCTTTCACTCGCTATAGAAAATCGCATTATTTTTACTCGGCTTAATTAAGGCCATGGTTTATTTGGGAAAATCTTCAAAGGCTTTGTTTGGAGGGGATAATAATCAAGTCGCGTTTGCAATGATTTAGTACCTACCATAACGCTATGCTGCGGGATCAAAAAAAAGTCTTTTAAAACTAAGAGCAGTTTTAAATAAACTTAGGCACTATTAGAATGATACTATACTGATACTATACTTTTCAATGATAATATACTGTTATACACACAAAAAAGACAAACGCTATCATGACCACTAACCTTTTCGGGGTAGTTATCGGTATGGGTGTCCATATTCGCTATTCCGGAGTTCGTAATTCTATGCCTACCTAGAGCCCACGAGTTAGATTGTAGTCAATTTGACAGATGCTAAGCCGTATCTCTATTTACAAGCACTGACTATTACCTGATATGAATGTGGATATTACAGTATATGAGCTGTATATTTAAGAAAGCATAATGTCACATTCAATGGACGGTTATAAAGTTTCATCATAGTGTAACACGGTGATCGACCATTTTTAGCTCAGTCGCTATTTTGTACAGCCAGCTTTGTGGTAAGGTTGTCAAAGAATTCTATGGTGCGTTTATTAACTTTAGCAATCCCGAGTTTTGTTTCACATGTCGCGCCAGCTATTACCATGCTCTGTAAGCACTACTTACATCAAATTGCTTTTGATGGCATGAATTCCATTTGTATTAAATGTGTCCAAATTGAATTTGTTCAGGCCGACCCAATGGAGGCGGTGGGACGCAATTTTGCACAAACGCTAACAAATTTTCGTTCTAGACGATAAATATTAATGGTGCTTTGTTACTGCTATCTTTATTGCTTTTTGTTCTGTTATGCGATGTATTTGCTGTTCAATAAGCCCCAATAATCTGTTGAGTAAGGTTCTGAAATAAAATGCAGGGTTCGGTCATAAAATAAAACATGTATCTGCTGCCAATGTGTGTTTTTGTCGTTTGTATAGCCCTTATTTATCTCAATAACACCTGGCGTGTAGGTCAGGGATACAAAAGCTCAGTTCCAACTTCTTTACAAATTCATCATCAGAGACAACACAGTATTACACCTCAAGAATTCGACATATGAAGTAGTAGAATTTCAGCATTCTATCGTCGTTCAAACGCTAGGTGGCGTTAGTAGTATAACAATTTTAGAGTAAATGTGAGACTGCATTTAGCAGAGCATTGTGACGTCAGATTAATAATGAAAACGCCCATACGGTGGCGGCCATTATAATATTCTAGCTGGGTCCTTTTATTCGAGAGCCTCTGGAGGGTTGAGCTGTGCATATTTGATTTAACGGCGCAGACGGAGAGGATGCATGTTTGATGTCCAATGTTCAGGAGTGGACGCCAATATGTTAAGGGAGCGTTTCAGTTTCGTTAGTTGAGTGTTAAGTGGATGTTAGTTTAGTTTAATACGTCATTTCGATTGTACTGTAAGTTATACGTAAGTTTAGTAATGTTTAATTACAGATAAATCAATTACAATCCGTATTTTGTTTTTAGTTCATTTTAGATAGGTTTGGTAATTTTAGAGAGTAATTAAATTGATAGTAATAATGAATATTATAATTACTTACTCGATTTGAGATGGTTACTCGAATTTCCAGTACACAACAAGTATATTTATGAAGATAAACCTACAATTATAACCAACATTTTGTGTAATATTCCAACATGGTTAGTGTGAGTAATAGCGATTGAACTGTGTACTTGCTCTTCAACTAATGCCAGTGTAAGTGGGTCTTCCCAGGCTGGATCTTTGTGATGCATTGTCCCTGAAGATCCGTAACAGGTTATCCCGCGAAAGGCATTGGGAATTCACCCTAATAAATCTACTTTTTTGAAACTTTTCCTTTGTTTTACCCTTAAAAGAAGGTCGTTCAAGAGGTGAAAAAGTGAACGGGCTAATATATGTACGCAAACTTTATAAAGGAAACTATGTAAGTGACGTCAACTTACAGTTCAATGTCTTCTACGTATGTTACATGCACGTGCACATTATTGTCCGCTTTACTATTATAATATGTTAATATATTAAATCATATTTCTAAAACAGTTTCAACCACACAAAGCAGAAACAAAACGTTAAATCCCAAACACCTTTTTAGATACGACAATGGTACCCCAACAATCCTAAAATGACTGATGCTATTGAATCCTATGTACATCAACAAATAAAGTAGTATCGTAACATTGAATACGCAACATTATGTTGAGACTATCAACATAATATTTCTCGGAAGCTTGTATTGTTCGAACAAAAAACTAAGCCCTAACAGACAGAGCTTTCAGTTCCAACATGAGGTTATTGGAAAAGCGTATTATTTATTCAGGGATTTTTACAGAACAAAGCGTAGCTTGATCCCGTTAACTTGAAAGGTTGGTTAAGTAAAATAACTTAAGGGACGAGCCGGCCTAGAGGGGGCGTATGTGGGCCCAAAAACGTAATAGACAAGAATGGCCTTTGAAGCCGTAGCCCAGAAAACCTTTGAAAGGGACGCCTTATTAGTCCAGTCCTTTTGTGCACCAGCCTAATATGTTTGGGGTTCTAAATAAGCCTGGAATACGTGAATTAAGTATGCTTGAAATGAGGTTGAGACTACCGTCAACATAATATTAGGGAATAAAAGCGGATGTAAAAATACAGCAAAATGTAAAAGTAGCAACGACGGCAAAGTAAAAAAAATGTGAAGAGACATACCTATTTCTCCAAATAAGCAATAGTTTGTATTTGTGAATGACGAAATGGGCTAATTCTCACATAAGATACTGGTTACCTGGTTCACACATGCGTTCGGAACTGCGGATAAAATGACTAACTCTTGTATTGCGGAGATGGACATATCAACCTTTGGATACCCAGTAATGGTTAATCATTTATTTTCTTATTAATGGTAGTGAAAATATTTGTCTTTTTCTTAACAACATTCTATGACAACAATATCGAGAAAGGCAGATTATTCACCCCATAGTTCTGTTAAATCAATCAAAGAAAACAAGGCCAATCCTTAGTGTTTTCATCAACGACACCAAAATTAGATCACTTGGCCAAGTCCTCACTCTCACAAATCTAAAAGGACAACACACACTATCAATCACTTCTGAAACAAAACGCGAAAGCGGGGTATGCGGAGTGAGCATCGACGCCGCATAGTGATGGGGTCGAGACAAAAGTGCTATTGGTCATCCATCAATCAGAGAGAGAGCGCTCGACGGGCCCGTTGACACATCACTACTCATCGGCTTAGAAAGACGGCTATATCGCAAATAGCTGTACAAATAGCTCTCGGAAATAGATGTGGTAGAGGATGGGATGTGGATGTATGTGCACACTTTAAGCGATTACTAGGGCCGTTTTAGTACCGATACGATTTATTTATAAGTCGGTTAAGAAATGTATCGATCAAATGTTGGTGGATGCAAAAACTGGTACGTAAAAGAGTGATACTTTGTTAGTATGATAATTGGTCTTAAATTTGAATAATAAAAAGGATACCTTTAATTAATCATTATGTATGTAACATTTCTTTTAAAATAAACAAAACTTGTGTTAAAATAAAGAGAACAAAACATTTAAACAGAATTAAAAGACACACAACTTTTTAAAACTCGGCCGAATCCTAATGAAACCAAGAGTTCTGGGCGTCATAATGAACTGCGAAATTTCGAGAAACAATGGTTACGCAAAACATAAATTATACACGTAAAACTCAAAACACAATTTGGTCGAAAAAGGCGAAGGAAAAAAGGCTGTGTATTATGCAAAACATTCTTCTCGTACTTTCTCATTCGCGAGAGGCCGAAATCGCTTAAATAAATAAACGAAACCTCCGTTTTTATTATTGTTGTTTTCATAACAAAGTCTCCTTGGGTTCAATTTGATTTGAAGCGACATTGTTGACGCCGCGACAAACTTCTATGAGAAAACACATTCATTCCAAGGCGGTGATGGAATCTTGACTCGCAGGAAAATGTTTATTCCTAATAATCTTCCATCAGGGCAATATTAACGGAACATTATGTAAGTACGAGTAAAAATCAATGTATTGAATACGAACTATATAGACTTAATACATCTTCCGGCACTTTAAGGATAACTGGAAGTCGTGATGGCATTAATATGGAATATGGTTGACAGATAGATAGCCCATCGTCTAAATAGATTCCTTTCACCCCTCGTTACTTACGAGATATCAGGAAGACAATGGCTAGTAGTATTCTATTTACGTTACAGACTAGCATGGGAGTAAAATATAAATACATACCCATCACGCCTGATTCCTTGTAGAGGGGTAGGCAGAGATTACGGATCCCTATTTGTCCCGATCCTGACAGACCACTTTCGCTTCATTAAAACTTTTCACAATTGACTCGCGGTTATAGGTACTCCTAACGTCACCCTTTTTCAATATAGCGTCTATCTGACTGTTACATGTCTTATTGGGCCGGCCGGCCCCTACGTAACCGCCTTTCCACTTCAATCATATATATTCCTTTTGTCCATCTGCTTTCATTTATCCGCATAAAATAAATTTTGTTACATAAGCAAATATTATCCAGTGCGTAACATATTCTATATTCAGTGATCAAGTAACAATCCTATTCATGTCTAGAAATAACGTAAGCAACAAAAAGTTTCTGAGAACCTTTTACTCTTTTGGCTATTGTTAGGTACAATTAGTTTAGTAATATCGGTTATCCAACTATGATAAAACTACTTAGCCTTTCTCTCTAAGTCTAATATGAAGCACGAAAAAAGTTGCTCTTGAAATACTGGGAAGATAGCGATCTAAATAATAATAGTTATTATAAATCGTTTACACGGTCGTAGCCAAGTGGCATGTACCAATTAATAAAATTTAAATATGTGTTCTTCATTTACGTATATAATTTACAGTCGCTAACGATGAGGGAAAACATCGTGGGGAAACCTGCCCCCAGGATAGGTAATAGCCGGTGCCTATATACTGCGATACGGTTCCTTACCTATCACGTTGAGTGCTGTCTATCTAGTAAAACGCGGGCTTCGAGTGACTCATACCTGACATGCCTTCAAAATTCGAAGATAGGCTCTCAAGTCTTTGACTATCCCGCCACAATAAAAGTGTGTTAATACACAAGTCGTAAAGCGTATGTATGAAATCCTTTACAACATACAATAGTAATAAATATACTTTTCACAGTCGATCGTAATAAATGAAACAAAACGATCGCGGCTCGGAGCCTTTGTGTGCTTACAAATGACTCTTATACATTAGGGGGGTTGAAAGCGTACCGGGGAGGATTTATTGAGTGCTCAACGTTTCGGTAAAATTGAAACCCTTTGACAAATGTTCAAAAAGTTTCAAGGGAAGTTTGGCAGTTTGATTCATGTGAGCCCCTTAAGCGATCTGTAGCGAGCTCTCGTTGATTAGGGGAACAAGATCCTGTTTATTCTGTCACATTTGTTTGTGACAGGAGTGTGCTGATTAGGGATGGGAGTAGAATAGCTGATTTCATAGGTAGTGGGAAGACGTCTTAATGGTTTTTACATGAAAACTCGTCTCGTTTTCTTAGAACTTTTTACTTATATCCTTATGATATATTTCTACACTTTTATCGACAAACAAATGAATGAAAGAAGTGTACGAGTGTGTGTAAAAATTACTTTAGATTTCTTCTTACTACCTAAGAAACTAGATTCTACGTTTTATTCCCATCCCATTATTTATAATTTGTTCTTCACAACCTTACATTCTTAAGAACTCTAGGGTAGTCTTTTTTGTGCCAATATGTTGTGATCCGTTTCGATGTACACATTTTTTTATTTCCTATTTCAAAGAATAGACAGGTTTTTCACGATATTTTCCCTTTAGCTATTGATATGTCATGACATATTCATACAAATATCTTCGACTAATACCCGCTTGCTAGTACATTTATGCTATTAAGTACATTTACATTACTCGCACAGAGATATCGAAATATCGGTCTAACCCTAAGTGCTAACTCGGGTTCTATATCGATGTTTGCCATTAGTGTGGGTAATCGATACATCGAATGCGACGATTCCCCTATCTACCAACTTGTATCTTGGGTCGTTATGTAAGATTCTTGACGAAGATTGAGTTGGTTCGAATCGCCCTACATATTTTTGGACGTTAGGGATTGGCATCCGATTTCTGACTGTACCGAATACTGACTGATGAGTACCGAGGTATATGGATGTAATTTACATACATACATGCACATCACGGCTGATTCTCTGTAGAGGGGTAGGCAGAGATCACGGATCCCCATTTCTCCCGATCCTGATAGACCACTTTCGCTTCATTGATGCTCAAACATCTTCTCATACACACTTGCCGGTTATAGATACTCCTAACGTCACTCTTTTTCAATATAGTAATTTAATCAAAGATGATTGTGCCTTGTGCTGATAAAATTCCTTGACAATAATAAAACTTAATCTTAATTCTCAAAACCAATGTGAAATTTTCATACCCATATTCAGTTGTAGCTACGTGTATGTATGGAAAAGAATGTGTGATTATGTAGAACAACATGTATTTTCAAAACTGCAAATCCAAAAGTAAAGCCCGTAAAACAATTTCCCCTCTCGAATAAACTAAAAAAATAAACGTTCTCCCGAACAGAGTAGCAAAAGTTTATCATAACAGGAAAACATGGAATAGAGAGGAAAACAAAATGATTTTAGAATACACAACAAAACGAATACTTTACTACCATTAGCTCTTGCGGGGTAGTCAGAGGTTTGTGAATCCGTGTTGTCGTCGTGTGTCGTTTGAAGTCATAATTCACAAGTCGTGAAATACCTGTGTAACATTGAAATACATAATAAATTCCTGGTAAGCTTGGTACATGCCCTGTTTGCGGATTCGTTAACATCCTCATGTCTATATTTCAACATAAGTACATATTGTATACATGTTGTATGTTAGGAAAGGTTGTAATTTAATCATGGATGGAATATCTAATTAAAATTTTATTATATTTTATTAATTTATGCCCTAGGAGATATATAAGAAACTAGGCTTTAACTTAGTTAGTTACAGGAGTTATCAAACGCTTGATTGTCATCCATAAAACTACGTATACATACTCGATGATTACAGATATTTTTATGAGCGTTACCGGATTGGTACCTACTTACATATATCAAAATAATCACAATTGATGACACGTGATCTTTAACTGTCAATTTCTTGGGTGTGATGTGTATGTACGTACTAACTAGGTCACCACATTAATTTCTTCACGTCAAAACGGAAACCTTGATGAAAAAGATTAGAAGGGCCATAAATAGCCATCCTTTTAAATGGCGAGATAGGAAAGAGCGAAATCATTTCTTCACAGCTTCGATGAAAGGGATCTCGCTTTGATGTGTTTATAAAAAGTGTTTCCTCAGATAGACATATCAGGACGTCATCCTGTGTTATATAAACATATATATGTAACATATATGTGAGTAAGTTGTTTCGTTGCTACGTAAACAATGTCAAGATACGTCGTCTATGGTTCGTCAACAAAGTCAGCAGCTCAGTGAAAGTGGAAAATATTTAATAATAATAATATTAAAAGCGTTTATTCACAGCCACAAAAACATACATTATACAAAATGTTTACAATTAAAACTAAAGACTAGGGAATAAAACTTGTGCATGTTATTGTCGCAGCAAAAGTTTCCAACGCAGCTGGGTATGTTGCATTTGATAGCAAACGCAACGCTGGTCTTATGTCGTAACCATTGGAGGGCAACGTTTATATTATGAAGAATATCGACTATTTCACTGTATAACTTAAATATTCTAAATAAATGTATAAATACATATGAAATTTAACTAAGATATGAAAACCGATATACATACACATATATTTAGTTACACACCGATACACATATATTTAGTCATTTGTGATGCCAAACTGGCTAAATAATATGTTGATTAGGATTATATGTATTTGGATCTTCAATAGGGACGAACCGAAGAATAAGGAAAATAACTTCAACATCGTTTTTTCTTCAGTTGCAGCGGCTGTCAGAGTTGTAACTACGGCGACGGAGTATTAAGAAGTGCAAATGCCATGGCATCACTGTTTGTACTTTCGCCGATATAATCCTATTAATTGAATGGCAGAGTAAAGCATAAAAAACGCATTCACGTTGAAAGCTATGAAGATTAGTCAATGAATGGAATAGTGACTGTAAATATGTGAAGGGTAGTCTTGTATTCACCTCTTTCAATATGGTGGTAGGAAAGGCAGCTAGTAAGCATCAACCCGTATGCCGAAGTAAGCACTTCATTATTTAACAGTCGAAACTATAGGTTTAATAATATTTTTTACTCGGCGTTGGTCACGGGTCACAGGTTTCATGTTTAAAAGCTACCTAGTGTAAATTACACATACGTTTTAATATATGGAGGTTAGGTTCACAAGTTGTAACCAAGAACTTCTGCCCACCGTCTGGGGCTACAGGCGTGAGTGTGCACATACAGTGAATGAGCAGGCCATGTGACAGAGATTTATGTCTCTAATATAACGGTCTCAACTTTTTCGAAAGAAAGTGTTGATAACATTTTCCCGTTTTGTCGAGAAAAAGTTTAATTTCGCACCCTGTGTGCCACGGTGTCGGTTGGGGACTGTAAATGGTGCGTAGAATGAGTGTCTAGGAACAAATTTTATTTAATTTAATATAAAGGACTGATAATTACTTTAACTTATTGTGCTCATCTCCGTTGCAGGGTAATTGGTAAAGATTTCCCTTATATTCGTTGCTATATAACATGTATTCTGCTGAAGCTAGCTAGATCCTATGCATACATTATTATGCATTATGCATGCATATATATTTGCAAGAAAAAAGCCATACATAATCTTACATTATTCAGTCTTTTATTTTTCGAACTATATAACATGTATTTTGTTGAAGCTAGCTAGATTTTATTATAAAGCATTTTTATATGAAAAACTTTCTTGGTTACGTTCTTTGGTTACTTTTGGGTGGAGAGAAGTATTGACTTAATTTACCTGAATCACTTTTAATAATATACAATGTTGTCAACAGTTTTCAAAGACCTATTGTTGCTAAGTTATTTGTTTTCACATGCCAGAAAGACTGGTACCTCCTGTTATTTTTTTTATCGCCTTACACTAGTACGTAAATACGTAAAGTCCAACATAATCTTATTCTACTTACAATCTCAATAGCAGTAGCACGTTAATAATGAAATAATGATGAAACGAGTGTAGGGTGCGAGGCATGTCGCAAAGAAAAAAGAAACGAAAATTAATTTGTCGCTTCTGGGCGCTTCAAAGAAACGCGTGATGTTGCTAACTTGTTTTTAATGATTTCTGTTGTTTGTTTTAATGTGCCTTGTTATTTATACATTTGACACAATTTTCTCAACAAATTGTTGAGTAGCTGCCTTTGTTGTGGCATTTTAAGATAGCGAATAAAGGACACCTCCTATGACATCGGGAATGGCATCTAACAGACTTTGATCAGCAGACTGTTAGCAATATTCACAAACACTAGGGATGATCGAAAAAAGTTGTTTTTTTCTCAAATTTCTGTACAACCCAAATGGGATCAAAGTTTCTAATTATGTTATGAAACTTAGTTAATTATCCATTTTTCAATAATTATGTGTTTAAATACGTCCCTACTTATACATGATAAAAATATTAATGACACAAATACATAATATTCAAAATGAAAACACTCTTCAATACATAATTTTGAATTCCCACCGCTAGGCTTACATCTTATCCGATAGATGCTCTGATTTTAGCTCGTATTTCTGTCTACCCTTCTGGATGAGTGACATTTAATCATTGTTTCGTTAGGAATAAACTTATTATGGAAGATATGGGTATGACAGAATCCCAGATGAAATTCACGAGGATATAGATAATAGTTACGCACTGTGTAATCAGACTTTATTTCGCTTTCAGCAGATTAAACAGTTTCATGCGGTTTGGGACTTTTGGAATGTAACTAGCTTGTTTTTTGAATTTTTATGGGATTTATAGGGTTTTCGAGTTTTTTATATAACTTATATTACTTACATACATATTTTCTTCTGTTTTCCAGTCTGATCGTTGATTATATATGCCATATTTATATTTACCCATGTATATTAGGTATTATATTTCTTAAATATACGTTGAGTAGTACCCTTAACACAAGTCTTAAATGTACTTAGCGAAGGACTAGTTTAATTGGTGTAATAGTGTCCAACAATATTATTATTATTAATACACATCACGCCTGATTGGCTGTAGAGTGGTAGGCAGAGATAGATCCTCATGTTACCCGATCCTGGCAAACCACTTTCGTTTTATTGACACTCATACACCTCCTCATACACACTAGGCATTTATAGTCATATGTCACCCTTTTTCTTATGTAATGACATGATATATTTAAGCGATTGTATTCCATTTTAGGTTGTATTCTATTTATCTTCTTGGGGTCTGTGACTTGAAGAGAATGTAATAATGAAAGAACTAGGAATTTCATAAGATACTTTTAGCGAAAGGCCTTTTTTCATAGAAATCTTTAACAATGCATTCATGAATTAGGCACTTTAAATTGGTAGTACCAGTTTCTTACTTATACTGTGCTTTACCTTTAGTATTTTTAGACTTTTCATAGAAATCTTTAACAGTACATTCATAAATTAGGGACTGTATATTGGTAGTACAAGATTCTTACTTATACTGTGCTAGCGTGACTGTGGGGTTATAATCCTCGAGGTTCTGTCCACTCTTTTAGGATTATGAGGGATTTATGTTGCTGCCTTATGGCATGTTGATTAGTTAAGCTCGTGTAAGATTGACTTTACATGCGATGTAATGATGTGATAAGCTAGAAAGAAAGGCAACATGTACATATTTTTATATTTTTGTTAAAGAGTTAAAGCAATGTTTATAATGACATCAGACTATTGATAATTGTGAATTCGATTCTGTTGTCTCTTATAGTAGCAGTGACGCGTTTTAATAATTTTGAAATAAACATACATATACATTCACGTCGTTTAATCCCTTTCGGGGTGGACAGAACCCCGTTGATAAACAACTCCTAGGTCACGTCATTTTAGCACTAATATTGCTAAATGTCGTGTCGCATTGGTGACAGGTTGCTAGCACATCACCATGATTTACCCCTAGTCCCCTACTACGACATACCGGAAAGAACGGCAGCTAGTTAGCATTCTTATTACCTCCCTGAATAGCACAGGACCTAACAGCACAGATTTCATCATACATATTTCAGTTAGGGATAGAATCTTACTTAGAACCTTCATTTCAGTTTCCTAAACCCTTCCACTGCATGCGTACAGTATGTAAATATCTATAATACCGTTATATATGAATTTATCATCATCATGTATTGAACTTCCATGACATATACATAGTGCTAAGCTTTCATTGTGCTCTCAAACAATAGTTATACCTACTCACAAGAGCCTCCACCGCCATCTATATTTCAAGAAGCGTATACGGCGAATCAACATACCGTATCTCGTCTTTGTGTGCATTACCCGCGACAATGCTCTCATTAATTCATATTAGCATGCTGAGTCGCTTTGAGGGGTTAAAATTGAAACATCGACATTCCTTGTAACGAATAATTAGCTAGTGGCGAAATATTCAACGTATTTGATTAGCGCTGTTAATTTAGAATACGTATTATTTGCTACGCTTATACTGGCGCTATCGAAGTAAAGTTGGTTGTAAGGGTGATTTTACACTTATCAAATATACATACATGTTTTATATTTCAGCTGACTATAACTTTGATAGCTACGATTTTCACTGCTTTCTCTTACAATAGAACCCTTAATTCGCAAATGGGTTACAGATTGCCGAAATTACATTAAATATTCGAAATATATATAAGGACAAGCTAAATTAGAATCCTTTACTTACACACTAGGTTTACGTATTAATAAAAAAAACTTAGAGTATTATTTTATTTGATTTATTATATATTTAAGGATTATCTAATGAAGATGTATATGTTCAATTATGCGTGTCTTAAGACATTTATTAGATATTTTATCTAAATAATTAAATATTGTGAGCCGACTATGTGACAGTTATGTAAGCAGTTGCCATGGAAACGACATTACTAATTAATAAGGGCGTATGATATCAAGTGTACTGATGCGATATTAATTCATTTGTTAGGG